>OZ026588.1:10777814-10800314 GCA_964020215.1 Aurelia sp. 3 sensu Dawson et al. (2005)
CATAATAACAACAATAACATAATGGAAAAGTAAACAGAGGAGGATTTTAATCGAAACGTTTATTGCAAAATTACAGTTGTGTTTTCTTATTTTATTTTCTGTAATTTTTAGATGGTGCGCTTTGTTTATTTATATAATAACAACATTAACAGATATTGTCGCCACGCAAACTCAATAGGCGATGCGCCTACGAGCCCTGTGGATATATGGCGCTATGTAAAAGCTTTAATAATTATTATCTATCATTATCATCTGCCTTTGTTACTGCGTGCCATAAGGATCGCTTTTTTAAGAAACAATAAATTTTCAGTCGTTCTTAAAATCTGTGCACAATCGAAACTACCGGGCGTTTTAGTATACAAATTAGGAAGAGCCCAGCGATGTGAATTTAGCTTTAATCAAGGCATATCACTCTCAAAATGTTCCTCGATAGCTAACTTGAACATATATACCTTGTTTCTTGATATTGGTGCTTTGAAAGTAGCAATATTAATGTTGAAAGATGAAATCAGAGCTTTTGGCTTAAGCAAATTCTTGAAGCGCATCAAAATTGAAAACAAAATCTTGAAGGAAACCTAAGAAAGTCCACAATACGTGACTGCTAGCAAACAAAATATAATGTGATCCAACATTGCTCAAATTTTATCAAGGCCGTCGTTGAACTGTTCGCTGTACTTGAAGAATTCGCTTAGGGCAAAACGCCAAACCTCCTGTTTGGAGGTGGACACAAATTGGAGCTTTCAAAAGAGAATCAAAAAAAAATTAAGAAAATGGACAATGGGTGGCTGCTAGAAAACAGAATATAATGTGATCCAACATTGCTCAAATTTCATCAAGGCTATCGATCAACTGCTCGCTGTGCTTGAAGAATTCGCTTAGGGCAAAACGCCAAAGCTCCTGTTTGGAGGTGGACACAAATTGGAGCTTTCAAAAGAGAATCAAAGAAAAATTAAGAAAATGGACAACGGGTGGCTGCTAGAAAACAGAATATAATGTGATCCAACATTGCTCAAATTTTATCAAGGCCGTCGTTGAACTGTTCGCTGTACTTGAAGAATTCGCTTAGGGCAAAACGCCAAACCTCCTGTTTGGAGGTGGACACAAATTGGAGCTTTCAAAAGAGAATCAAAAAAAAAAATTAAGAAAATGGACAATGGGTGGCTGCTAGAAAACAGAATATAATGTGATCCAACATTGCTCAAATTTCATCAAGGCTATCGATCAACTGTTCGCTGTGCTTGAAGAATTCGCTTAGGGCAAAACGCCAAAGCTCCTGTTTGGAGGTGGACACAAATTGGAGCTTTCAAAAGAGAATCAAAGAAAAATTAAGAAAATGGACAACGGGTGGCTGCTAGAAAACAGAATATAATGTGATCCAACATTGCTCAAATTTTATCAAGGCCGTCGTTGAACTGTTCGCTGTACTTGAAGAATTCGCTTAGGGCAAAACGCCAAACCTCCTGTTTGGAGGTGGACACAAATTGGAGCTTTCAAAAGAGAATCAAAAAAAAAAATTAAGAAAATGGACAATGGGTGGCTGCTAGAAAACAGAATATAATGTGATCCAACATTGCTCAAATTTCATCAAGGCTATCGATCAACTGCTCGCTGTGCTTGAAGAATTCGCTTAGGGCAAAACGCCAAAGCTCCTGTTTGGAGGTGGACACAAATTGGAGCTTTCAAAAGAGAATCAAAGAAAAATTAAGAAAATGGACAACGGGTGGCTGCTAGAAAACAGAATATAATGTGATCCAACATTGCTCAAATTTCATCAAGGCTATCGATCAACTGTTCGTTGTGCTTGAAGAATTCGCTTTGGCAAAACGCCAAAGCTCCTGTTTGGAGGTGGACACAAATTGGAGCTTTCAAAAAAGAATCAAAAGAAAAATTAAGAAAATGGACAATGGGTGGCTGATAGAAAACAGAATATAATGTGATGCAACATTGGTCAAATTTCAGCAAGGCCATCGTTGATTTACTTCAGGGGGCCACGGCCCCCTGAAAAGCAGTCCTCCTGGACTGCCAGGGCTACCGTGCTTACAAAAGTAAAAATACAAAAAAAGTACAATACAATTTATTCGCTATGCGTGAAGAATTCGCTTAGCGCAAAACGCCAAAGCTCCTGTTTGGAGGTGGACACAAATTTGAGCTTTCAAGAGTAATACTTCTGCTCTCAAAGCAGCAATGCAAACAAACGATGTATCTATGTCCAAGTGAGCTATTCAGAAGAAATTTGAGAGTGATATGCTGTTGATTAAAGCTAAATGCTAAATCCAAGCCACTAGATCAAACCAAACTTGTATACTTCTTTCTGGGACAGCCAGCATTTGAAAAAAATAAGGTCAAAAAATGATTCTTACTGATACGGGCTGCTGTTGCTTAATTCGCAGTGAATCAAATGATTGACAGCCTCAGCTGCAGTCTTTGGTAATTCCATTTTGGATGAATACGAGCTTTTCTTCTTCCGAGTATCTTTACTCGTTGCCCATGATGCAAAATATGTGATGCCAAGAAGATCTGATAACACACATCCTACAAATACCGTAATTCCTTGAAAAAGCTTTCTGAAGGCTGCGGAAACATGGCTGCATTTGTCGTATGATCTGGAAAAGAAATTATTGAAATTAGGACTTAAAAGCTGGAAATATGACAATAATTGTGGCTGTGGCAACATTAGTTGTGAGACGAAAACATAAAACGATCCATATTCCTTCGTAATTTTAACGAGTGAATCAGTAAAAACTCAGGATGTTTATCATGTCATATATGAATGACAAAACAAGCTAAATTGGGTGTGTTGAAGTTTTACTTTGCGGATGAAAGACTGTAGGAATTTTGTTTGTTGAAATCGCTCACTTTTTTCCTTGTCTACCGGATGAGTCGAATAAACAGTTAACACGTTTGGAGAGCTGTGAAATATTAAGTATGTGGCTGATATTCAAAACTAAAATATCATTTTGTCATTCAAAGGCCAACTTAGATGTGAAAATTTGTGTGGTAAAATCATTCGTCATTAAGACCTAGAAATTAGAAAAATTCCCATAGAGACAAGGGCTGGAACGAGAATTTCATGTTCCATTGTGGTCCGACAGAGCAGAAACTGCGCACGCATGCGCGAAAACTCGCAACTTTGACTTTCGCAAGCTCCCTGCAACAGATCGCAAAATTCGGCAACACTTGATATTTTGTTCCCCGGGCCTTAGACTCTCGATTTATCATTTCAAAAAGCTTATCTTTCCAAACACTTCCTTATCTCAGATTGCTCGATGACGTCACTTTACGTAGATTCTGCTCTGTCTTCTGGTCCATGATTTACTTGCTACTGATTTTGACTTCCATTTCTGAAATTAACGACTGCATGGAATTTGAATTTCAAAGCCAAATGAATCATGGACCAGAATGGAATGTAGAATTATCTTTCCCATACAGTTCCTTACATATACCGGGTGAGCCACAAAAAGTTGCCACTTTTGAAAATTCATAACACCAAGACTACTATCCGGATTTGAATCATTCAAATTCTAGTTAAAGTCGAAAGATCAAAGTATTTTTTTAATTTTTCTCGCTGTCCTACCAGCACTAGAAGTATTGGTAAATTCAACTTTATAAAAATTTTATGGTTGCAAAATGACGGAAAAAGGGCCTAAAACATTGATTTGGTCTGTTAGGCATCTGGTTTGGTCATAAATGTCAGAAAGAAACGTTAACTATTATTTAAGACTTGAAAAACAATGAAAAATTTCAATAAAATGGTCTTAGATAAGATTTAACAATATTGCTTAACGAGAATGGCTCAGAGTTAGGTTATTCAATGCGTTTTTATCATACTCTTTAAGTACCGAAAACAAAAATTTTATCACGTGGGGAGATTTGGTTTCCAATATCTTTCAGTAGATCCCGTGTCCAGTAAGATAAGTTGCAATTAGGTAATTTTGTTTTGGTGACCATTCTTTTTAAGACACACGCAATACCTAAAAATACGGAAACGACGATTTGCAGTATTTTTTATCTGCCATATCACAATGATTTTCCACTACTTTTCTCAAAATGAAAGTGTTATTTTGAAGATGGACTCTTGTACTTCATAGAGAAACAAACGAAACACTAATATGTTGTACGATTGCAGAGATATTGGTGGAGCAACATAGATTCTAGAGATAACAGGTTTGTTTGCGGTTACGTGACACTGCCCCTTTAACTGACGCAGAATTTTGACGTGTAGATTCATTTTTGTGAAAGACCCAAACAATGTAATTTCATACCGGGTGGACCCAAAGAAGACTTCACTTGTTTAAAACTTCATTGTGCCGAGAATACTTATTTCATTCATTTCATTTTTAAGCTTCTTTGTCCAGGGTTACAGTTCAATTTAAGTAACTGTTTTAAAACAAAACCCTGCAACAAAAGATGAAAGTAACCTGTTACAGTATTTGTTGAAGCCTATAAATGTGCAATATGTAGGGGAGACCGGGCTAATTGTAAACTTTATCAGAAAATTTAAGGTTTCTTCTCATGATTTAAACGCAGACCTATCTTTATACCACCATTTGTAGAGTTTTGCCACTGCCTATTGAACATATGTTGTTTCACAAATATGGCGCTTCCAAGGAGCTGATGCATTGAACAACTCCATTCTGACATAAAATTAGCCTTTTCCATCCATTCACTTAAAGCCACGCTCAAAAGCTCATAATTGACTAGATTCAAGGAAAGCTGGCTTTTCATTTTCGCCTTTCTTTTCTATCTAAGTTTCTGATGAACATGTATGGCAGACCGGAGCTAGAAGTAATAACGGCAAGTTGTAACAGAAGTTATTTCTCTGTCAAAGCTGTGCTCACCAGCATTTTCAGTGGTTCTTATTGTTCTTACTGGCGGGCATTATTTAGCATTGCTATCCCCATTTTTAGGCCCAAAAGTGAATTTTTGGATTTCAGATCACTCCGTTATGCAGTGCTCTGCAGTTAGTGTGAATTCTAAATTCCCAGGCAGTATTGGAGTAAAATATGTATTGCTTCTCCTGAAATCAACTTTGAATGCAATATTCAAATGCATTTTTCCACAACAGTGCTGTCAAAGCTTGTCTTTCTGTAGGAAGTTGTAACTAAAGAAAACATTCAACCAAAAATAACACGCAAGTTCATTCTGAAAGCTATTCAGTCAAACCCTTCTCTATTCGTAACCAGCTGTGCGATACAGTAAAACCCCACATACAAGAACATACTTTTCTAAACAACGGACTGATTATGTTCTTATAAACGAGGTTCTTCTGACATTTTCAAGGTATGGTTCTTATCGCAAGGACACTTGTCACTATTTTATTGTTAACAAATCAATTTATATCATACAGCTTGATAAAACAATTTGCATAAACCTGAAAACTGTTAAAGGTGTTCAGTTATCAATAGTTGGGAGTTTGTTTACACTGATATGATGAAATTTCTTAATTAAGTCTACTATCTCACAAGAACAATGGAGTAAATAAGTCTGTTTTCGGTTCTTATCTGTGGGTGTTTTTTTTTCACAAAATCAGTCTGCAGGTTCTTACTTTGCTATGTTCTTGTTTGCGGGGTTCTACTGTATGTTTGATATAAAATTAGAGTTTACGGAGAGTGAATTCGAGTAAACTGGTACATTCAGCGGGCGATTTCCAGATTTTAAGATAAGGGAACGCTGCTAACACTTCTGGTGTGCAAATAATAAAGTATGTACTGAATAAAATATATTTGGTCTTATTTTGGGTTTATCTGATTATATTTTAACCTGATTTCGAGTTTATTACACGTAAAAAGTAGGATCATTCTGACAGACAGACTTTATTCACTGCCTATTTCGTCCTCATTTCATATTTCATATTCCAATTTATTAAGGACTGAGGCCCTTCACGTTAGTCGATGATTTTCAAAGGGCCGTCCCAATCAAAACGCAAGGTGGTATAAAGACATGTCTGCGTTCGCTGATAAGGAGAAAATTCAATTTTTCTGAAAAGTGCTGCAACTAGCCCCGATCTCCCCTTTATATTCTGTAACAATTTTCCCGGGAACTGTTAGAACTTGCCCCAAGCTTGGTTTTCATTTACAATTTACCGAAAATTTAAAAGTGCCACATTTGTGAAACAACATATGCTAAATAGGCAGTGGTAAAACTCAACACTTTGTGGTATAAAGACAGGTCTGCGTTTAGCTGATAAGAAGAGAATCTTAATTTTTCTGAAAAGTGTTACAATTAGCCCGGTCTCCCCTACATATTGCACATTTACAGGCTTCAACAAATACTGTAATAGGTTACTTTCATCTTTTGTTGCAGGGTTTTGTTGTAAAACAGTTACTTAAACTGAACTGTAACCCTGGGCAAAGAAGTTTAAGAATGAAATGAATGAAATAAGTATCCTCGGTACAATGAAGTTTTAAGCAAGCGAAGTCTTCTTTGGGTCCACCCGGTATGAAATTACATTGTTTGGATCTTTCACAAGGATAAATCTACACGTCAACAATTCTGCGTCAGTTAATTAGCAATTAGTGTCTGGTCCAGATGATAAATCGACAACCAGGATCATGGCAGGCCCCTCTATTTCGAAATGAGGAAGGCTTATTAAAATTTGAATTAGAAAGGGGCTAAGTATAAGTCGGGGTTCAAACTACAAGAGGCTTAAAGACAAATGACGGAGATATAAGGTGACTTCAATCAGGGGCCTGAGCAATCTAAATATGGTCTATTGTATTCCATTATATTTTAGGATCTCGAGAGATTATCAAAGCAATTGGACAAATGATGGCAGGCGCCCATCTGTTGTTCTATTTTTAAACTAGACGCTACATATCCGTCAGTTGCCTTTAACAAAGCTTTTATTGGCAATCAAATTCAATGCTTACCTGCTCCAGAAATAAGCGAACAATTTTATGATAACAGCAAGCAAAAACTTTCCAAGAATCCAAAGTAAGCTGCCAACAGTAATTAGCACAAGAGCAATAACTGCAACAGCCAGAAGAACAATTTCTAATATCTTCTTGATGCAATATTTTACCCAGTATTTGCCAGTTTCAAAATAAGGTGATAATGTGATGCCTAATGGCTCGTCGCAATCTCCAATCGTCTCGACATTATCTTCCTTGTTTGTATGACTAGCTGTCATGTTATCAGTCACCTTCCTTGGAGATTTCATGTCTCCATTTCTGTTCAAATTCACCTTCTTGTGTGAAGTTCTTTGCGATAAATTCGCTTTGCTTCCATTATTTTTCAAACCAGACTCACGACCTTCAGAATTCGAAGGCCTTTTAGTAGATTGTCTTCTCATTGGCCTATTTTCTGAAGAAAACCTTCCATCTCTTGGTCTCTCTTTTGTACATGAGTTTGCCTTGGTTTTTTTCTCATCATTTAAATGTTCGTTCTTCCCATTTCTGCCATTTTGATCAAATTGGCTTCCTTGTTTGCTGGCATCAGAGGAGCCAAATGACGTCCTGAAAGATGCCTTTCCCGGACAATCTCGTCCATTAAATTGGTCATTGGCTTGTTCACTCCGACTTCTATTCCTCTGCGATGAACTACCAGAACTCTTGGGTGGCACATTTCTGCCAATTTCAACATTATTGAACTTACCGACACTGCTATTTACATGCATGGTCCTTTCTGACGAGATACCAGAGGCCCTGGATGGATCATTTGTCCCGTATTCAACGTTATTAAATGGACCGGCACTTTTATTAGAATTTCTAGTCCTCTCTGATGAGCTGCCAGAACTCCAGGATGGCACATTTCTCCCATGCTTAGCATTACTGAACTGACTGTGCCAACCTCTATTTGCATGTTTAGTCCTCTCAGATGAGCTGTTAGACTTAGATGATGCATTGCTTTCCTTCTCAGTTCTGTCAAACTGGGTAGCTGTCCTGTTGACATCATCTGTCTTTTGCGACGGGCTGCCATGGCTCCGAAAAGATGTATCACTCACACTGCAAGGATCTTCAAATTGGCTTTCATATTCATTTGCATCTTCTGTGCTCTTTGAAGAACTACCAAAACTTCTGGTAGACATATCACCCCCATTTTCATAAAACTGGGTTTCTGAATTGCCTATATCTCCTTCCTTGTTCTCTTCATTATTTCCTTCACCTCTCAGCTTTGCAGCCTGAAAAGCGGGAAAAACATTAACAAATTCTGGAAGCACCAAAAACTAGTTTTTGGCAAGATGTATTCTGTTATCAGTATCATCTATCAATTTCAATATCCTTGGATGAAAAAAAGAAACATAAAAGTAATTAACTAAGCAATTTCAACGTTAAAACTTAGAGTGCAAATGCTGCATACGAAAAACTGAGGGTAAAATAGTTGCAAATCATCCAAATTATAGTCTTTGTTTGGGATGCTCCCACATGTGAAGGGTTTATATACTTCTAAGAGCAGGTTCTGCAGATCCTTTACATGAACTTTTACATCATCATGTTTTTGAAAGAAGCTCATCAAAAGAGGATTCTAAATCACGGTACAAAACCCTTAAAGCAAATTGCTGTATTCAGTTGATGTTATTGTTGGCAGCTTTGCTACAAAAAAAAGCCAAGTCAGCAACGGCGGACATACCAGATATTGCAGTTATTGGGGGCGAAGCTATTGTTTCAATTTCAAGGATTGTATATTTCAATTATTTCCGAATAAAAGATCTTTGTTCCAGCCAGCACCGGGAGCGATGGTACCCCCTCGCCCCTAAAGTGTCCGCCACTGCATGTCACGCAAGAAGAGATTTGAATTTGCATCTTCAGCGGAAATTCCATCCGAGGTTTTTCTCCTTCCAGTCACTCTAGTACTCCGTCACTACAATTTGCGTAACGATAAAAAAAATTTCTTCAGCCAAGAGTGAAATCTGCCAACAACGGGACAAAAAGCATCCGATTCAAAGGTGGCAAACGTTACCACCAACAATAAGAAATTCAGAATCCCTTTGTCAGTTTAAAACAAAGATTGAAACGGAGAAAACTGTCCGTGCAAATTATGCGGTGTTTTTATTCCGAATTTGGGCTTTCATGATGAATAATTTTAGAGATCTCCTTTCATCCCATATGCGTTATATCTTACAAGCACAAGTTTCATGTGAACTTCCTCAGAGGTCTAACAGAATAAAATATGGGATAAGCTACCTGAGACGTTAGGGAATCTATGCTGTGAAATACCCTGAACGATGATGTAAAGAATAAAGGCGGGTTTGCACTTTTGCGAATGTGGTAGAGCGACCCGTGTGATCGATCGAAAGCAGTCGCGCGAACTAGTCGCACGACTGCGCAACCAATGGCCTGAGCATGCGTATTAAGAAATTATTGTAGAATTAAAGCAAGTTGATTGGCTCTTTTTGTGCTGGTCGCAAAAAAGTTGAAGTAAATCCAACTTCCAAAATCAGTCGCGCGAGCGCGAATCTTCCTCTGTAAAACAAACTACGCATGCCCAAACAACTGGTCGTGCGACCGCGCGACCAAATTCGCACAAGTGGAAGCCCGCCTTAAAGAGCTAATAGCAGCTTCCGAAAAGGAAATTAAACCTGGGATGGAACCAATTGCCTTAGTACAGTTCGTAACTAGACACTGAATTCCCTGAATTGTGAGTTAGCATGTACAGGGTGTCTAATAAAAAAATTGTTCGACGTTTTCCTCTCTGTTGCAATTTGATTTCCTTTTTTCGTTTGGATAGGAATAATTAAAATTAGGTTTTTTTGGGGGGAATTTATCTGACAAGGTATTAAATGGCATTAGGAATTTATTGAGTAATTAATTTTTTCTTTTTGTTTTTCTTTTCTGTTTTAACAGGGCACATTGTAAAGCAGTTTTTTCCGTATGAACTGAATGTTTTTTACCCTGTATAAATGATTTAAAATGAAATGAAATGAATGAAATGAAATATTGAAAAACAACTATAAGATGAACTGACTCAGGGAAAAGTAACCCTGTCCCTAAGATTTTCAAATAATTTTAGACACCAGAATCTTGCAAATCGGTTAAAAATTCATTGAGTTACGAACCTTCAACGATAAAAAATATGCAACAGCTAAAACCAGAGACCCCCAGATAACTTGTAACGCACAAAAGCTCTAACGTCGAGGCAACAGCAGGTTATTCAATGTCATACCTCTCGTTGATACCAGAGCAAACCAAATAAAACTTCAAAAGTAATTCAATCCTTACAATCATCGTCAAAATTGCTGAAGATTGCATGTAGCCAAAAACAGTGGTTTAAAAAATAATCGGCGACAGACTGAATCGTTTCCCTCAAAGCAGTCATATCGAAAACTTGTCCAAATCCCATAACAACAAAAACGATGGACCATGGGATGTTTACCAAAGATATCATTTAGAGGCCTCTGATTTCAGTTTTCGCACAAACATGAACTTCCGAGGCTTTTAACTCCATGAATTTTTAGCGGATTTGCAAGATTCTGGTGTCAAAAATTAATTCAAAATCTCAGGAGATGGGTTACTTAACCAAGTGCCCATTCAGCATATCTTTATTTTTTTGTATTTCATCAAATACGGAACAATTTTTGAGAGATACCCTGTATTGCATTATTACTTTAGGTTTATTGTACGTAGATAGTGGATATACAGCAGCTTTATTCTTTTCAAACTATGTAACTACCAAATTTAGACAAATATATAAATGAATGAGAGAAAAAAGTGGGCTGGCCATCAAAGAATCGGCAAATGTTATGCAGTTTGGCTATATTACTTCCAAAGCTGTATCGCATTTACATATACTATTGAAAACGCAAAATTCGCCTATGAAAATGGAATAATTATTTCTTTTAAGAGATCCTTTTTCTCCGGAACAAATTTCTTTTTATTTCTATAACACCTCCGGAGGGACCATTATGGAAACAAGGTTTTATTGACCTTTTCAATGCTATCTCTGCCATTTTTAACCTGGGGTGTTTTTAAACTCCATTTTTAACTCTTTGCCTGCTAATATCGTATTCCTGTAATCAGATCACTTTACTTTTATTGATTTACATTGTAATTTTAATTTTAAGCCAACACTATACATACATACATTCGCTTGCAATCGCTAATTGCTTCGAAGAAGGCATCAATTATATGCCATACTGTTGAAATTAAAAACTGTGCACATACCCGTTGAAAAAACAAGTATGCTTGTTCATTGTTGCCTCTTTGTAAATTGTGCAAAGCAAGGTTGTAACATCTCTCCGCACCGATTCTGAAACAAGAAAGAGAAATAGGTTAAAGTTGATAGCAAAAATGTCAAAAAGGCTTTAGCTGAACTTTAACAAAAAGTGTTTGATACAAGTGGAATTTGCCTTGGTATTTGATTAAGGGTTTTTGGACAAATTTGTGTTTCCTTGAAAATGGAAATTTAGAAGAAGATATTTCATTGCGAGCAAAGGGATTGGGGAAAACCATCACTAAGGGCGTGTGTGTCTGATCATTTTCTTCAGTTACACCAACAACATTTGATCAACACAACACTCTGATGCATCAACAGGGACTACAATTATCATGACGGGGAAAGGAAAAATTCGGCAATCATCTGTGATGGAACTTGTATAATTTCGAAGGAGAAACAAGAACTTCAACGGGGAAATAACAAAACAAGGTGGGGAAAATGTTTAAACTCAACATAGCGGCGAAACAAATTTTTCGCGGCATATTCTTTTACTTGGCGAAGCATCGTTTCAGTGCGGCCCTCACTCGGGGAAGGGGTGTAACCCGTTGTGTACTTGGTTGTTAAGTGATACTGGACGTGCAACTCATATAGGTGGGTTGTTTCATCTGAAATTCCCTACATATGAATCTGTTTTCAACCTTAATTCTGGTAGGTGGGTGCCTATTCCAGAATTTTCTCATAAATGAAGAAATTTGAATAGACCTTGCATCTTGGAATAGACAAAATTCATAGAAATGGCATACATGATTTATTAGTATTAAAAACTACCGTAATCTATTAACATTTCTTTGAAATCGCGTAAATATGAAAATCATGCAGTCATGCCTATAAGGAAATCGTACACTTCATAATTGATTATTTTATCAAAGTTGTATACTTCAATAGGGTAATAATTCATTCCAAAGTTGTCGTATCGGTAGCCTTTTAAGTTCATTCTGTTAAAAGTCCCTTAATATTGTTAAAACGCAAAGAAAGAGATACATTATTGAACGTTAGTCAATTTAGTTCAATGCAAAGCTTGGACGATTTGGTTTTAATTCAGCTTTATGAGAAGAGGACAAAACATGGACAAAAGAAGGGTTGGATATCTCTAAACGAAGCAGAGTAACGTGGGCGTCTCATAGGTCATTTCGAAACCAAAGATTTGTTATTGTAACTTCATATCGAAATTCAAGATCGCGTCGGCTGCCTTTGAAAATCATGTGACCTGACATTAGTAAAGCAAGAAAGAAGTAGGAATAAAGAAATGTTTATGAAACATCGAGGGCTGGAAAATTGATGTTGCTACTTTTAAGTGAGATTCGTTCAGTGTGTACAAATATTTACGAAATGAGGTAAAATGATAAGAAACAAAGCACAGAAACTCACTTGAGAAATCTTGCAAAGATGTCCACTTAAAACTGTGATGCAAAAGCTAAGCAACCGAGGACAAAATCAATTTCAGAAAGTCTATATAAGCTTTAAAATGCTATTGAATGTTCATAAATGTCCCTGAGTTTGAAATCCCAATTTCCGAAATCATATATTGATACACATTGGTATCTATTTTAGTGTGTGTTTGACTGGTACCAATTATGAAAACGGTAGGCTTTGAAGACTAAGAAATTGTGTTTGATTGAGTCCCCAGTTCCGAAAACGGCAGGTTTGGCAGGTTTGGCAGGCCTGCAGAACCTTCTGCTCCAAAAGGCAGAAGGTTTGGCAGACTTTGGAGACATTCTCGATTTCATTTGCAGAACTCTGAGAACGAGGTAACTTTGCTCGCTTTGCTACGGTAATCGGTAACTTTACTCTTTGTTGCCAAGCACCAGATTCGTCTGTGTTTTTCAACTGGAAACCTAGTCTTCGCCAGGATAAATCTGAAACCTGCTGTTTTGAAGAATTTTGTGTTTGACTGGGAACTGTTTGTCACCGAATCTGCGAAGTCTACCGTTTTCAGAATTTGGTAGATTTGGAATTACCAATCAAACACACCCTTAGTCTGCAAATCTCTGAATTCATGTTTCGGTATTATACTACATAACATCCAAAAGTAGCGTCAGGACACTGAGAACCAAGTTTATATGTGCAGTATTCCTGGTCACTCCTCTCGATGTGATTATAACCAAACCTCTGAATTCTTTACCCTGGAAACACTGGGACTTAGTGACTCTCCTCTATGTGTAACAGGCTTGACAGGGTGGGAATTCGAACCGCCAACCCTCAGATTGATGGGAAGTCGAACCGCTACCCGAGTTACATGCTCCAATCCAATGATACGTTTTTGAAATCTTCAAAAAAGTTGCAGATGCCAGGCAAAATTAATTTCTGCCAGAATAAAAAACACATGCACACTTTGCAACGAACCATCTCGAAATTTCCTTTTCATATGCCGATTTTGGGGGAAGAAGCACAAGAGTAACTGAATTTCTTACATACTTTGAATCAGGGTAAAATTTCTTAAGTTTCTTATTAGAAAAATCATATACTATCAATGAACTACTCAGACAACAGCTCTGTATAGAGTGTGATTGAGGCAAAAATTAAACCATAAAATGAAAGCACGATTTGAAATTGAATTTAATTATGGCCTTATTTTGATTTGTATTGGTGAATGTCATTTCCAAGAAAGGCTACAATTATTCCTGGAATGTGCTTTTAGCTTCATTTGCATGCAAAAATCTTGTTTTCATTTTGAATTGAGACAGCTTGACTTGATTGGAAAACTGAAAATATAAACAATTCTTTAGTCAATAATCTTTAAAAGAAACAAGCCTTTTTCAGACCTGGGCCTGTTTCTGATCAAAGGATCAATATTGTTTTGAAAATTAGGGCTGATGTTTCTTAAATTTGTGTTTCTTACATGCGGGACACTACTGTACTGCTTGCCCAGTTCTCTCATCAACATCTCTATTTGTCGCAGAGAAGGGGGGACTAACAAGTAAGAAATTACGTTACTCTTGTCTTCCCCACCTAAGAAATCGGTGCATCATCGCCCGTTAAACCTTTCGTTTCACAACGATCTACTTTTTCTGTATACCGGGTGACCCAAAAAAAACTTCACGAGCTAGATCACCTATACTTCCTTGACAGCAAACGTTATGAAGACAAACATGGTGTCAGCATGTAGCTGAAAGGCTCCGCTATCTTTTGAGATGTTGCTTGGTCACTTTAAGATATGCGTACTGTCCGAAAAAACAGTTTCAAAAATATGGAAATTCATTCATTTCTTGGACCATTACCTCGCTTTCCTGTCCATTTTTTGGAAAGTGTGACAAAACGTGAATTCAAACTTTGCTTTGGAGCATGAAATTTCAATGAGGAATTCAGGTCACTCATTTTGCAAACAAAAAATTTCCCCAGACGACTTCTAATGCATGGCTGTTTCGAGTTTTCACAGAATCTTTACTGGAAAATGTTGGCGATTAATTCACTCAAAATGAGGAATCCTGGATTCAAAATTTTCATTGAATCTGGTTTTTCGGATGGTAAGCATTGCTCAAAATGACCATGCAACATCTCAAAAGATAGCTAAGCTTTACAACTAAACAATGATAGAAAGCATTTGGCAATAGCTTTTGCTTTCAGGGGGCTAGTTATGATCTAGCTCGTGAAGTTTTTTTTTTGGTCACCCGGTAAGTCAAATTGATCGCACATCGGTGCTGAGTTGCAATATTAATTTATGCGGAAATGACTGTGTATATACAGTAGAAACCCGCATAAAAGAACGTAGGTTTTTCTTGGGCAGCCCGAATAGGTTCTTAATTAAGTGGCTGTTACTCTAAATTCCAGCCTGCAAGGTACTTAAAAGGTTCTTATATACAGTAGGCACCTTGCAGACATTAATACTGTTATAAGCACAAGAACTCAAGAAAGTTTTTGGTAATTCCTTGAGAAATCTTGGAAACAGTTTTAGGTTAGAATTATTGTTAAAAACTGAGGTGGAATACGGGCGTTGACACTTATATACCGTCGTAGGACCATTGTCATTTGTCTCTCTAAATAGCGGTTGGATCATGTGATCGGAAGCGATCTCCTGTCAGAAAGTGATAAACTGCACAAGCACAGTGATCTCGATGCTACGAGGAGGCTCAAAGAACTTCAATAGGAGTTCATCGAGGCTCCTCCAATTTTTATTTTAAAATCTGATGGACTTTTTTTTTTTTTTTTTTATATCAATATAAAATATTACAATATATGCTACCTTCTACTGTACTTTAACTACTATGCAACACTACAAGGACGATGCCAAGAGGAGCAAAAGACTATGTCTACCCCATGGCCAACACATGAAAATACACAACTAAATCAACAACTAAATAAACACCTACAAAATGGTACACATACTATACGATACTGATGGATACTGGAATCTGTTTCGCATTGGCATGCAAGGTCATCGACGGAGGCGCCAGATGCCGAACAATACTGTTCAAGACATTGCGCCTTTAAGTTGTCGGGGTTTATGGAGCACAATATCGTAGATGTTAATAAAAAGGTTTGAACTTATGTGTAGATGAATTTCAAACCTTAAATCCAATGCGAAACAGACTTAAACAACGGGAAAGAAACAAATAAAAGGAGGAAAAGAGACTTTGCGATCGGGGGGGGGGGGGGGTATAGCAGCTGCTTCAAGCCACTTCAATTGAACCGGCCTGTTTTATGAATGAAATTTAGGGTTAATTTGAGTACGTTTTTATTAACATCAATAGAAAAGTCTTTATCACCATACAATAAAATTTGGATCAGCGCGTTATTTGGAAGGCTGTTTATTCGAACATATGGTCGCAATAATTCCGAAACTCCAGCGAGAAGATCTCGTCGTTCAATGTCAAATGAAGGGCAGAGCAACAAGAAGTGCTCCGTATCCTCAATGCCATCGTTCGTTGGGCACATTGGGTCAATGGTATCTCGGAAATTATGCCTGAATTTGTGAAATTTTAATTTACTGAGACCGACCCTTATTTGGGTAAGATACGATAAGCCTATCGGGTCATGAATACCAAATACAGATTTTGCAGGGGGGCGAATTATTGACAAAAGCTTTTTCTTAAAAACAGCAACAGACGGTGCAAGCCTGATTTCTGGATCGAGCTTGTTCCATTCAGATATGCAGTTAGGATAAAAGCCAGATTGAAATTGTTCGGTTCTTGCCCTCATCCGCCCAACGACACCCTGGTTGCGAAGACAGTAATTTGACTGATGAGGTTGTGGGATTGGCTCCTTTGTGTACAGGGGTGTGAGATTATTCATAATCTTGTAGAACAAAGTAAGGCGTCTACTCCATCTTCGGGAGCTCAGCGACTCCCAGCCAAGCTCAATGTACAGCTTTTCGCGTGATGTTCCCTTCCAAGTACCTGTTACGGCACGGGCAGCAGAATACTGAACAGATTCTAATTTTTCCATTAAATTTGATAAACTGATGGTTTGACTGAATTCACATACTTTATCTGGTGTGTGATAGATAACATCCCCATAGTCCAGATGTGGTCGCACGTAAAGCTTATATAGTTCGCTTAGGGTATGTCTGGGTAGATATTTGGAGAGATATTTCAGCAAGCCAATGCCCTTTCTCGTTTTAGAGATAGCACATTTTATATGAGCCGAGAAGGAAAGCTTTGAATCTAAGATAATACCTAAATGTTTATGTTCATTTACTTTTTTTACGGGTATGTTGTTAAAGAGAATCACTGGATGATCTATTTCATTTCTTTTCCTTGAAAATAATAATTCAACAGCCTGTTTTTGCGGATCAGGATTAAATGACATTCTCCAATCATGGGCCCACTGACTTATCAATTGAAGGTCATGGTTCATATCACTTGCTGCTTCGTTAGCTTCTCGAACAACCGTAAACAAAGACGTGTCGTCGGCGAAAAGTTTGACATTACATTTCAAATCAGCAGTCAGATCATTTATGTATACGAGAAAAAATAAGGGCCCTAGAATAGAACCCTGGGGCACTCCCGCCGAAATATCTCCCCAATTAGAACACTCTCCATTCAGAACAGTTCGCTGTTTCCGATCCTTAAGAAAACTTTGGATGAGAGAAAGAAGTTTCCCTGTATCACTCAAGAATTCTGATCAGATAATCAAGAATTCTTGAACTATATGAAGACTTCTGAAGACATGAAACCTGTTATATAAGAACTTTCCCCAGTGTCAGCCTCTGAGAGGTTCTTATTTAGAGGGTTTAAAATATTGTGTTTCAGTAAGTCTCAAGGCTCTTCTAAAGATATGTTCTTTTATGCGGGTTTTTACTGTATGCGCTAGCATTGGCACTGAAACTTCAGCAAAATTTGTTCTGTAAATGAGAATGTAACAAGTTTCTTCCTATAACGTCAGTTTTTAACGCAATATTTACAGAAAAATCTAGCTTTTGAAACACTGTCTTATCTCTTTGCAAACGTTACACATGCAGATGACGTCATATAGCTTGCCTTTCGAAAGCCGGAACTTGTGTAGTAATTCTAGACATCAAAGATTTGCTGTCTTGTTGGTCTACCAAAGAATGAACCAGGGTACTTGGCAAGTCCAGGCAAATGACAATATTTGCAAAACGTTACAGACTGATATGACAAGTATGGAAACACCTTGTGCGGTGGTTAACCTCAAAGGTGTTCTGAGCAACATATGTTCCAAGTCTTTCAATCGGTGCAAAAAGGTGTGTGGGTGTACAATTCTAGAACCTATTTCTTTCAATTGAACGGCTTGAAAGGAACTTTAGCTACTTTCCATAATCCTACCGTTGAATTTTCAGAAATCTTCAATGTTTCTCGAAATTACATAGTATTTCATTTTCCAACTCCTCTGAGGATGTGACATCATCAAATTTCTGTATCGTAAATCAGAACAGTGAAAGACTTTTGCTTGATATCATTAACATATCATAAACATTCATAAACGAAGTTTTTCTTGACAATTATTCTGTCAGTTCTCAAAAAAGTTTAGAAATTATGATGATCTTAAGTAATTTTCAAACTTTTGTTGAATTCTAAAAAAAGAAGAAAAATTCTGAAAATCTTAACCTAGATTCGTTACAAATATCTATTAGAAGAGACGTGATCTGTAAAAGATCAAATGCAGCTATGGTGAGCGTTTTCGTCTTGATTTTCCTTAGCCTCTGTTCAAGAAAAATCAGCATAGCAAGCTGCAGGGCGCCGTCTCACATTAACAATTCCTGTCGTCCTCAGGAGCTTAAGCAGGAGAACATACGTAGATAATTCAGTTAAATGGCGAAGTACTAGGAGCTTCAAATTGATATACAGTCTTGAGGTGCATTCTTTTGGAATTCACATGGCGTCGAAAGAAAATCTCAAGCAATATTTTCCGTTAGTTAATTGGTTCTAAAGACTCTGCTGCACCAACGGGGGTTACGTCTTTAAAAATAAAAAACTCTCAAAAATCTCAAAGCAAATCCAAAGAATCTGCGAAAATCTAAAAAATCCCAGAAGTCCCAACAAATGGTACAAATTCTCAGCAAAATCTATTGAACATTTTGACAATTTTCAAAGATCTTGTAAAAAGCTTTAAACACCTTACAAAGTTTCAAAAATCTTTATAGATCTTGAAAAATTCAACAAACTCAGAAATCTAAAAATCTAAGAAACCTTCAACATCATAGAAGATCTCAGACAAAATTCACAAATCTGTGGCAAATCTGAACTTCTTAAAATTCATGAACTCCACGTGTTAATTTTGGAATGATTTGCCCCTCGGGAAGATATGGCTATCAAATTTGGATGACAGTTGGTTTAAAATGATAAGCCAAACCTGAGCTCGCGATTAGGCTATCTTCCAAAGAAATGTCTCTCTGGTGACATAATATGCATTGCTAATCTCTTGAATAAACTGGCTGGCTTTTGCTTGTCTAATTGGAGAATTTAAGACGGAGAAGGTCATCCTATTGGGTAGCGACGATTAGATACGGATTTAAAATCAAAACCTAGAAGATTGAATTTTCTTAGCAACGATAAATGTTGAATATTTCCTTGTTAACGACTCAGACCAACACAACGCAAGTTTGACTTCTTAATATGATTTTGATCTCCTTTCAATATGTTTCAATTGAGTTAAAAAGTATTGCAAGATCGCATAAATACCACGCAGTTCCTGGATAAAAAGCATTGCTAGTAGCCTTGAAGTTGCTGTGGCACAGTTTTACTGACTTTGCAGTCAACCAGTCAGGTGGAAAGGAGTCGCGCACCATCAACACCAACTGAGCGTCATACAAATGGGTCTCTGACTCGATCAGGCCGTCCCTGCTTCTGTGATGCAAGAAGATCCAAGCGCTTGGCGCTATAACCTGTAACTTCGCCTTCCTACATGAGCGGCAATTAATCGTCTATCTAAAATGAGGGGGCCATGGGAAAACAGGTCGACGAGCGAAGCGAGCTAAAACCTTGAAGGAGGTCTAAGGGTACTCCCCTGGAAAAATCTGACACCAGGCTCCTCAAATTGGCTTAAAACAACGCTAATTTTTGTTCCTCAATACAGATTGACTTTATTTCTATGTTTGGATGTACAAATGGCTCTGGTGTAGGACAAGTTTGATTGCTTGTACATACCGCCAAAAGGGTTTCCTAGAATAATGAAAGGTAGAAATCGAACGAGGAGTACATATCAAATATTCTGAAATACTAATAAAGGAACAAAGATTTACTGCAGTAACTAGGCCTACTGAAAATTTTTGAGGGGGCAATGGCCCCCCGGAACCCCCTATATCTCGGTTCTTGGCTGCAGCTACAGTCATGGTGACAGCAGTGGCCAACATTCAAGGGGCAAGGGCGTACGATCGCCCTCTCCAATAATCAATGATGGTTAGGACAAAGGCCTTCCGTTCGAAAACAACAGAAAAACAATGCTTTTAACCGGAAGAGTATCTTCTAAAGTGTTCACTACTGGGTCCGCTAATGGGTGAAAGCAAGTGAGAATTGTAGCCAGTGTAGGTCAAGCAGTGAGAATCATGATTAACGAATGCTCTGAAAATATCCCTTGAATCGTTTTGATTGTATACATTAAAATTTCCTACGAATACCTCAAATACCGGGTGACCCAGAAAAAAGTGACCCTACGCGACCCGTTAAAGAAAAACAACTAAGAAATCAATTGAGATGATTCAAACGTAGTTCTGTCATTGAAAGACTACGCTACATTACGAGTATTTTTTGCAATTTTTTTAAGCACGGTAAATTTCCAGAATTAAGGATTTCGAAGAAAATGGCAAGCTTGAAATCCTGGAAAAGTCATCAAAAACATTGGATCGATTTACAGCCATTTCAGATCTTCGAAACAATGAGAAACGTGCTTTATTTCAAGCTGGGAATAGGCAACTCATTCGAAAGTTTTCAAAGCAAGTTTATTGTCCCTAGGTACCTAAAACATTCTTTTCTCAAGACAAGGGTATTCCTGCTTTTTCTGCAAACAATTCTTGAAGATTTCGATTTGCGTGGAAAATTTAACATCTTTGAAAATCCATGAGCCACAAGGCAAATTAATACCAAATGTTTAGGTACCTAGGGACCAGCAACGTTCGCTAGAAACTTTCGACTGAGAAGCCTATTCCCAGCCTGAAACAGAGCATGCCCCTCATTGTTTTCATGATGTGAAGTGGCTTGAAATCGATCTCCTGTTTTTCGCGACTTTTTCACGATTTCAAGCTCGCCATTTTCCACGAAATCCTTAATTCTGAAAATTTACCGTGCTTAAAAAAATTGCGAAAAATACTCACAAAGTAGCGTAGTTTATTAGCGACAGAGCTGTGTTTGAATCATCTCAATCCGTCTTTTAGTTGTTATTCTATAACGGATCGCGTCGGGTCACTTTTTTCTGGGTCACCCGGTACTTCATTGATTGTTTGGATTGTGTGTGCGAATAATGCCTATTGTTACAACATCCTGATTCCTTCCTGCATAGGTAGGTAGGTATATGTATATATAGGTGTATTCCTTCCAGTTGGAGTAAAAGCCCTTCCATAATGTTTTCATTCTTCAAACATAAAAATGATTAGAAGTTGGTTGAAAAACAATTATCTTTGTTGTATTGGCATCTGCTGTTCATGACAAGGATTAAATCCCAATCGGCAATTAAAAACAATTTTGCTCAAAGAAGTGACAGATCTTAAGAAAGCATCTTAAAAACGTGTTTTTTCATCATGCTGCTTACCCGGGGGGTTACTCCCATACTTGACTTGACGGGATGTGCCGCTCAACAGGGTGTCCTTTTACGGTAAAAGTTATGCGACAGGGTGTCCTTTTCTGATAAAAATTATGCGACAGAGTATCATGTGGAAGGAAATTTTTTAGATTTCTCTTGAAACAATGGATTTTGGCAAAATTTTTATGCGACAGGGTATACTTTTGGGCCACTTTTTATGCGACAGGGTACAGGGTGTGGAGAACTTTGCCACACACACCCGTCACTTCCCTAGTCAAGTACCCCCCGGGGCTGTTTAATGGTATTATTGTTCTTGGCTACGGGCAACTACTTTCCAGCCCTGCCATTGGTAGTAGCTATTGTAGTGTTATCAAATGACCATATGGATCGCTGCATTTATACCGGGTGAGCCAGAAAAAAGTTCCCACTTTTGAAAATTCATAACAGCAAGAGTATTTCACAGATTTGCGTGATTCCAATTCTAGTTAAAAGCCAAAAGGTTGAAGTATTTTTGTGATTTTTCTCGTTGTCTCACGAGCACTACAAATTTAGGTCAATTCAACTTTACAAAAATTTCATGGTTGATTGATTACTGGAAAATGGCCCAAAACATCGATCAATGCATAAATGACTTCTCGCACAAAATAATTAAGGAAATGCAATTTCTCATGGGTGAGAGATATCCTCTAGGCATTAACTTCCTTGGGATTGAAAATCTTTCGCATTTGTTTGAAAATCGATGTCCTATAGCTCTTGAGGGAGGTGAAACGCCCATGTCCTATTGTTCGATTTGAATAGAATCCTTACGATTTGATCAATGTTTTAGGCCCTTTTTTCGTCATTTTGCAACCATAAAATGTTTAAAATCCATAAATGACTCCTCGCACAAAATAATGAAGGAAATGCAACTTCTCATGGATGGGAGACATCCTCTGTACAATAATTGCCATGAGATTGAACATCTTTAGTACTTGTTTGAAAATCGATGTCTTCTCACACTTGAGCGAGGTGAAACGCCCATTGCCTATTGTTCGGTGCGAATAGAGTCCTTACAATTTGATCAATGTTTTAGGCGCTTTTTCCGTCATTTTGCAACAATCAAATTTTTACAAAGTTGAATACTTCTAGTGCTGGTAGGATAGCGAGAAAAATCACAAAAATACTTTGATCTTTCGGCTTTTAACTAGAATTTGATTGATTCAAATCTGTGAAGTAATC
>OZ026588.1:18148929-18169929 GCA_964020215.1 Aurelia sp. 3 sensu Dawson et al. (2005)
TCTACTTGCGTTTGTAAAATTTTCTTCTGTTGGGGATTGTTTGGATTGACTTGCCTGATGGCTCTTTTGCCTTTCGCCCGAGTCGCCCGAGTTTTCGTTTTTGCTCATAGGTCCAGAACGAAAACTCGGGCGACTCGGGTAATCTTAGATATCAAAGTATTGATTCTTCTTTGAGTTGATGGCAAATCGTAGTAGCTATCTACTTGCGTTTGTAAAAGTTTCTTCTGTTGGGGATTGTTTGGATTGACTTGCCTGATGGTTTTTTGCCTTTTGCCCGAGTTGCCCGACTTTTCGTTTTTGCTCATAGGCCCAGAACGAAAACTCGGGCGACTCGGGTAAACTTTAAAAAGTGGCCTATTTTGAACAGCAAAGGATATTTGTGTCTTCTGTGCCCGAGGAAGGTCGAAATAATACAATCAGACATGGTTTTTGCAATGGAAATATTCGCCCGAGTTGCCTGAGTCGCCCGAGCCGCCCGATTTTCCGACCTGGCCGTTCAATAAGTGAATTTTCAGTTTTGTTTTGAACAATATTTTTGATGGAGAATTTCGAAGTTCCATGGGTAATGTATTCCAAAGTTTAGCACCAAGATATCTAATAGGCTTCAGACCATACTGAAGGCAGTTTTTTTTAGACATATATAGATCACCTTGACTGGCCTGTCTTGTGGAGTACTGATGAACAGATGAGCAGAATAGGAAAAAGTCATGAAAGCAGCTAGGTGAAGTTTTATTAACAGAATCAAAAACAAAAGTTAGGAGTCGCAGTTCAAAGATCTCAGAAAGTTTCAGGAGCTTAAAATCATTGAAGATTGGACGAGAGGGAGACATGCGAGGCTGAAATGAGATAGCTCTGACTACTTTTTTCTGTAATTTAAAAATTGGATCAACGTATGATGCATATGTTTGACCCCAAACAATAAGACCATATTGTAAGAAAGACAAAACAAAGCATTGTACAAGCAAATTAAAACATCTAAGGGAAGTAAGTTCCTAATTTTGAAAAACATTCCACATGTTCTAGCTAATTTTTTAGAGAGTTCACTGAGATGGTATTTCCAGCTTAGATGCTCATCCAGGAGGAGACCTAAGAACTTAACAAACTTTACTCTTTCGATATGTTTCTTCCCTATTATGATATCAGAATCAGAGGAAACATTGATAGAAGAAGAATGAAAGATGATATAGTTTGTTTTATCAATATTTAACGATAGTTTATTAGAATCAAGCCATTTCTTTACAAGTCTCAGCTCTTTGTTGACTATTCTAATCAAATCAGATAAATCTTTGGATTCATAGTAGATGTTTGTATCATCAGCAAAGAGATAAAAGGTAAGTTTCTTAGAAGTATTTGGTAGATCATTGATATAGATAAGGAAAAGTAATGGGCCCAGTACAGAACCTTGTGGTACACCACAAGTAATTGGAAGTAAGTTAGAATTACTTCCATTTACAGAAACATATTGCTTTCTATTACTTAGATATGATTTAAACCAATCAAGGGCACATCCACGAATACCATAATGTTCCATTTTTGATAGCAAAATTCTATGATTAACTGTATCAAAAGCGTTTTGTAAATCAATGAAAATACCACAACCAAGTCTTTTGTTATCCAGTGTATTTCTTATAGCTTCTGTCAAACTCACAAGGGCATGATCAATTGAATGGTTTTCTTGAAATCCAAATTGTAGTGAATAAAGAACTTTATGAATTTCAAGGAATTTATAAAGTCGCCTGTACATTAGCTTCTCAAATATCTTGCTGAAAACAGGTAAAAGAGAAATTGGCCTGTAGTTTGATGGAAGTTCAGGATTTCCTTTTTTGAAAAGAGAAATAACTTTAGCAATTTTAAGTTTATCAGGGAAAATACCAGACTGGAAAGACTGATTCACAAGAAGAGCAAGAAGTGGTGAAATGGAGTGTCCAATAATTCTAAGTAATTTTATTGGTATACTATTAGGACCTACAGATTTGGAAGGATTCAAAATATTGATCAAATCATTAACTTCTATCAGAGTAACTGGAGCAAGGAAAAGTGAATTGCGTGTTCTATCAGATAAATAATCAAGAGGAGATTTTGGAGTTAATGGGATTGTCTTTGTTATACCATCAGCAACATTGACATAAAAGTCATTAAAAATATTTGTCATTTTAGAGGGGTCCGATGTTACATTGCCATCTTTGTCTTTGATTTTGTTGATTGAAGAAGAAGTGGAAGACTGATGAGAAATTATTGTCTTGATACCTGACCACAGTTTTTTCATATTTTCACTATTGGTGGAAAAATAAGTATGAAAATACCGTGCTTTGTTTTCCTTTAATTCATTGGACACACGGCTCCTAAACTTCTTATACAGCTTGACGTTATCAGGAGTCTGTTGTTTTTTCATTTTCTGTAAAATTCTGTCACGGATTCTCATCATCTTTAGAATTCTATTATTTATCCATGGTTTATCTTTCAGCTTCATTTCCTTCCTACTCCGCCTCTTAATTGGGGCATGCTGATTTGTTAAAGTATTAAGATCTTTCAAAAACCTGTCAAATTTATTGTTCACATCCAAGTCACTATTTTCTAAATAAGTAAGATCAATCTGATTGAAATCGTCCAGAAATTTCTGGACTTCAAATATATTTTCACAAAGCTTCTGGGTCACCTGTCTCTGATCATGTGCCACTTTGTTAACTTTTTTTTATTAGTGTCATCTTCAGTTTCATTCATTTGTCAGCCGGTCTTACCAAAGAGAGTAAGCGATTCAATAACCTATCTGACATGTTTTTCAGTTCTGAGGGGTTTTTTACAGGTGTTTTTAAAACGAAAACCGAAAGCAAAAACATAAAACAAAACCCCAAAACGAAAACACAAAGCGAAAACACAAAACGAAAACACAAAACGAAAACACAAAGCGAAAACACAAAACGAAAACACAAAGCGAAAACACAAAACGAAAACACAGAACGAAAACACAAAACGAAACACAAAGCGAAAATACAAAACGAAAAAATAAAATGAAAACGTTAGAAAAATAGATGGATTTTTCCTGCACCAAAAGCCAACCCTGAAATTGTTAGAAAGAGATCCAACTATGATTTTGTTAGGCACATTTAACGATCTTTCGACAAATCTGTTCGAGAAGATTCGAATATCTGTGAAAGAGACTTTTGCTTCCTGAGATGTTGTTCCTGAGATATACAGGGACTAATTTCCTGAGTATGGAGGTCTTTAAAGAATTTTCCCTTGATCTTATGCTTGAAGCTGTTGACATTATTGGCAGTTTTTAGGTCTGAGTTTAGAGAGCTCCAGATTTTAGGTCCTAGGTAGGAGAGACCACTTTGTCCTTTGTTACTCTTTCGAAAAGGTTTATCAAGTTTGCTGATGATGATGGCTCATATCATCAACAATTCTCGGAGATAAGGGTCCGTTTTGGCTCTGGAAAATCAGACAAAATGAGTCATTTTTTGGATCTTTGGACAAGCTTGCCAGTAGTTTTGGTACCCAATAGCACCGGCAGGGGTTTCTTTTGATTTCAAACTGAAACTTTTCACGTAGCGCTAAGTTCCCAAAATTAGGGACTAGTTCTCGAAAGAGTAGCAAAATTTATCACAAGACTCGTCACATGCAGTGCATGTTAATAAAATATACTCCTCGTTCTCAATACAGGTCAGACACTGCATCGCCGACAAATCGTATCTCCATCTGGGAAGCCTTTATGTCTACCAAGTTTCGTAGACCCTCTCTTCTTTTGGAAAAATTGGTCTTTGAGGGTCTTTGAGAAGGCTATTATTTATTGAACTCAAATATTTTCGGACGTTGTATGTCATGGTTCCCATTGCCTCACCATAATCAGTATAATTGTTTCATGTAAATGGGAGAATTTAGGAATCATTGTGCGTGTGTGATCTTGTAGAGTTAAAAACAGACAACTCCATTAGTGAACACACTGTTGGTTATTTTAGTGTGACCAATCGGACTATGTATGCAGCCTGAAATGTTATTCAGACAGCGTCCCAAGAACCCAGAGTCTCCTTCAAAGAGCTTTGAATCTTCTTGTATGGATTTGTCGCAAAGATCGTTAAATGGGCCTAACAAAATCACCCTCTTTGTTTTATCTCTTCCTAACAATTCAGGCCTGGCTTTTGGTGCCGCAAAAATCCATCAATTTTTCTAATCTTTTCGTTTTGAATTTTCGCTTTGTGTTTTCGTTTTGTGTTTTCGTTTTGTGTTTTCGTTTTGTGTTTTCGCTTTGTCTTTTCGCTTTGTGTTTTCACTTTGTGTTTTCGTTTTGTGTTTTCGCTTTGTGTTTTCGTTTCGTGTTTTCATTTTGTGTTTTCGTTTTGTGTTTTCGCTTTGTGTTTTCGTTTTGTGTTTTCGTTTTAAAAACACCCGTTTTTTACTCCTGAAAATTCTTGTAAACTTTTTGCTGCTTTTTGCAAATTCCTTTTGTATGCAACAAAAAATCATATTAACGCCTACGGCCTGTATTTCGTTACGCAAACACATTCCTGCAGATAGATGTGACAGATAAAAAAGGCATTGGGTTGGCAGTTTTTGGGTCGTATCTTTTAATTAATCTTCATGACAAGAACTGATTATAATGCGTATATTGGATATTTGATGCTGTAAATCAGCAGGCATTGTATTCAAAAATGCTTGAATTCAAAGAGTGTAATTGCAAAGTCAAGGCTAAAATTAACCAATTGGACTCTGGACTTTAACTTGCGATAGTAGAAGATAAGAGTATGATTGTCAACCAGAAAGAATTCTACTGCAAAATTGCCGCCATCACTGCATGATGGCCTTTGCCGCTTCTTGATGTGAATCAGGACTCGGTTCATGATTGCGAGGCAATTTCTTATGTGGCAATGACCGGACCTTCTTCATCCAGGTAGATTTCTCTCATTTCTTTTCTCTCAATGCTAATCTTCAATCACTTGGACGACGCTTGATGGCGAATTTAAACTTGCGATAGTACTCTCGAGTACCGAATAATCGTCCCCCCCGCTTATTAATTTTTCAAAAATTTTCCAACCCCCCCCCGCTCTTATTCCAACCCCCCCCCCTTTTATTAATTTTTAGAAAAATGAAATGGTAGTTAACAAATTTTCTGAATAAACGCAAGAAAAAGTCTCAATAAGTGCATTCAACAGAACCAGAGTTCATAAGTAACTGTATCAGCAACATCACTGTTCACATGAATACATAAAAGATACGTGTTTACCTAAGAAAACAACTATTTTCTATTTCTCCAAGCACCCCCCCGATTATTCCAACCCCCCGACTATTGCCATATCAAACCATTTCCAACCCCCCCTGATTATTCCCACCCCCCCCCCGTTTATTCGGTACTCAAGAGTAGAAGATAAGAGTATGATTGTCAACCAGAAAGAATTCTACTGCAAAATTGCGGCCATCACTGCATGATGGCCTTTGCCGCCAAGATACGCCCAAAGCTACCAACCCACGCCAGGACATTCTTAGGTATCCGACCTTAGGTCTATGACGATAACAAGCTCGGTATTTTGTCTATGAGGCTAGGCTGTACACGAATATACTCCTGATAGCAGTCACTGGACCAAGGGTCAAGGGCTTTGATCAGCCAAACCGGGGTCTGTTTGTCTGCAGCGCATGACGCTGCGCTGATTCGAAAACTGTGAGAAGAATACGATTGTTGATTACACGACGGAGGTAACAAGCTTTTCAATACGTTTGAAAAGGTTTGTCTGGTTAGATATGTGTTATTTACAAAAGAAAATGAAGGTTTGTTTTGATCAACACAATTCTGGAGGTGCTGATTTAGGGAACGAAATGGGCACACTGATTTGCCGGACGGGGCCAGCCTTACTTTGTTACCAGAACGAAACTGGTCAGTCTTTGAAGATTTTAACGTCAAAATCACTGCTTCTGATGTGCTTTCGACATCACGTACAAGGAGAGTTTTGTTCTGATCATATGATGATTTGCTTTTGGCACAGAACTCAGATGCTCTGAGAAAACCAAAGAATGCTGACGTGAAAGATGCCCATAACATTATTTGGTCGGCTGGAGAGTAATGTGAGACACGTAAGGAATTCTTCAAATCTTTTAACAATTCAAACGTTATTGGTGACCGCTTAGGCCTTGCCCTTGCACCTTTTTCCCTTTTGATACCTCTCAGTAGGTGCTTAAGAAGTGGCATCTCTGGGACAGGCTTGAAGCCTAACTCGATGTTTTGCATTCGAATTGAGGCAAGGTAGGTCGAAACTGTAGCATGGCTTAAGGACCTAGCTAAGTAAGTGCAATATAGACGCAAAGTTGATTCCTGCAGCGGGTAGGGGCACAGGTTAAATTCATTACAAAATACCAAATACGAAGACTGGCCTTGATCACATGTTTTTCGAGATTTTTTGGCAATCGCTTGAGATTGAAGATAATTCAATTCGCTCTTTAGATGATCCATGCCTCTGGAGGAATTACTGTTTCCAGAGGTGCCGCCATTGGGGCGAGTTGACGAAATCTGGGCATCTGGAACCGAGAAAGAGAATCTGCTACAGAATTATCTATGCCCGGGATGTGCTTTATGTTTACTGTGAAGTTATTTTCTGCTGCAATGAAAAAGATCTTACGAACAAGGGACATTATTTTCGTGCATTTCGACATCCCGGTTGCCCATATGTTTGTAATTGCCATGTTGTCGCAGTGAAACAGGAGCCTTTTTTCATGAAATTGTTTTCCCCAAATATAACAAGCCAGATAAATTGGGAACAGTTCTTTCCATTGAATGGAGTTTTGGGCGAACTTCTCGGGCCATTTTTGGGCCACCCATTCACCATTAAAATAGATTCCGAAACCAATTTGGCCTGAAGCATCTGTGTACAAATTTACTGACGGGCATAATGTTGTATTTATATCTAGAATTTTTTGCCTTCCATTCCATGACGGTAAGAATTGTTGCCACCAGTTTATGTCCTCTCTGGCGTCATGATTTAGAGAGACTCGATGAGATAACCTGCGGACAGTGGTTGACAAGTCTATTAGCCGGCGAATAAAAGTTCGGCCTGATGGAATTATTTTAGAAGCAAAAGATAATTTCCCTATCAGGGAAAGGAGTTCTCGTTTCGTGCATTTCTTCCTGCCTTTTAGCTGTGCTAGGATTCCTGACATTTCCTCAATTTTCCTTTCAGGCAAACGAAGCTCTATTTTGCTCGAATCAATTTCTATACCGAGATAAGTTATTACGTTTAGCAGGCCTATCACTTTTTCTGGAGCAAGAGGTATGCCTAAGGTTGCGAATACGGATGTAGCCAATTTTAACTGTTCTTGAAATTGCTGCGAAGCCCCTGGGGCTGCTAGAAAGTAATCGTCTAAATAATTAGTTGCATTTAAGATCCATAAGCTTGCGTCTGCTAATTGTGAAAATCTATTCACCGAGGAGCGAAGGCCAAAAGGCAAGCAGAGATCCACAAAAAACATGTCTTTAAAGGAAAAACCGAGGAGATGCCAGTCCTCAGGGCAAACCAGACAGATTCTAAATGCACTTTTGACGTCTAATTTTGCGAGAAGTGCGCCTTGTCCTAATGATGCTACGATTTTCACTGCCTCATCAAAGTGGTTAAAATGTACAGAAGACTCCGAGTCTGGAATAAAATCATTTACGGATCGCCCACGAGGCAATGAAAGGTCAGTTATCGTACGAAACTTTCCTGAGTCTTTCTTCGGAACAACCCTGATTGGGGATGTACGGAAATTCCTTAGAGGGGGTTCGGAGAAGGGGCCGGCGATACGCTTTTCTTTTAATTCTGCAAGAATGTTATCAACTAAAACTTTCGGGTGGACGGAAGCCGACTGTAAATTTTGGGATAAAGCTTGAAATTCTGGGCCTTGATAACCAACATCGAAGCCGGATTTTAAAGACGATATTAAGTTATCTTTTAGTGTTTTAGGATACAGTTTCAGTTCAAGTTCAAAACCTCAACTTTCCTTTTTGGACTGGGCCGTTCAAAATGTTTTTAGATGGGAAACTGCTCTCCAATGCCTCTAAATTACATTGATTGTCAAATGGGCAACCAGTAGTATCTTGCATGGGGAGAAACTTTTCTGTATTGATTCTTTGGATTTGATTGCCCACTTTAAAATGTCCTACTCCTTCTTTGCCTTCGCTAACTTGGCCAAATACTTTACAACATCCTGACAAAATTTTTGCCTGATCTCCTCGTACACATTTGAATCCTGTAAAGCCAGTCACTGATAGGCAAGGAACCTCTTTAATAATTCTTTCTCGGGTGCTCTACCACTTGAAGTCAAATCAGTCAATATTCCATTCATTCTCTCAAATACGAAACACCAAAAGACATTACAGGCTTTTGAGCGTTATAGGCAAATAAAAAATCATGTGGTTGTTTATCAAGATCTTCCATTTTCCATACAGTGCACAAAACCTTTTATGGTGATCCATTCTAAGTGTTGCTAATGTCTGTATATTGGCTTTGCCCATTGTGGTATGACTCCGTAGAAGGCAGGTTGTGCGTATATCAATGCAAACAGCAGCCATTGCTGAGCCGTGAAACCATAGAGACCTTTCCTCTCCTCTAAACCAAGTGGTAGCCTGCCACAACCAGAAGGTACTTGGATTTATTTTAAACGCCTTTGAAACTCCATTCTCTGATTCAAGGGAAATGCCAAATTATGGTTTGGAGCACTTGTGTCCTGCTCAAGAAGCATTTCCATTTCTTTCTTCACCAAGACAAGTAGCAAAGCATGTATTGGGTTTTCAATGCACACATTTATAAGGTTGAAATAGGGCAGACCATGCAGCTCACAATACTGCATGCCATTTGCCGTTGCAATTCTCTTGGCTTCAGTTTTATTGTCTGCCGATCTATACTCTCTGGACTGGAGCATGACCGTCTCGACCCTCCTTTGTACAAATTGATCATTTTGTGAAAAAATAAGACATCCTTCAAGTTTTTTTCTTCTGAATCGTTTACTTCTCTCTCTGCTGAAAATTCTCATTTGTTGCATCCTTTTATGGCTTTATGGCTGAGAACCTGAGTGGTTTTTCGTAATGCATGTACAGTAGGTTCCCGCGTATAAGAAACCCCCTTATATAAGAAACAGGTCTCATTTTCTTCAAAAGGGGCCCCTTTTATAAGAAACAGTTTTAGGCCTGAAATCAAAATGTTTCTTATTTTCAGGTCAGGTCAAATTTCTGTTTGGTTGTATTGGAATAATTTTAAAAACATTTTAACATTTTCAGAACATTTCTGTTTCGTTGAATCTGATTACAACAAGTTTAACATTTTCTGGAACCCAAAAAGTATTTCCTATACTTCCAATGAATTATTGATCTTAAATGCATAAAGCATTTTAATGATGTTAGAACATTGTACTGTGCAGTATGTATTGTACACTACTACCAGTAATGTTCAATACACATGCATGCACAGTACATTCACATACCTTAACTTGACTTGGTTTAACTTGATGGTACCTATGTATAAGAAACTTTGACCCTGATTATGAAAAGGTCTCTTTGAATAAGAAACTTTCTGAGGCCTCAATTTAAAAAGTGGTTTCTTATTCGCGGGAACCTACTGTAAATCACAAGAAATGCACAATAAAAGAGCCCTGCAGAGAATCACAGTCTCACATGTGCAAATTGTGCGACAAAAGCCAAGCTTCGTCGCCGTTGCATAGTGCCTTGTCAGATTCTGACATTGGCTGTCACAGCATGATACAAATTCTTGTTATCTGCCAATCGAATAATGTCCACTCCACTTTTATCAAAGCATTTGCCTATCCAACCGAGATAGGCAAATGCTTCAACAAAAGTGGCGTGGACATTCAAGCTAAGTTTACACACCTTAATTTAACCCTATTTTAACCGGGGGGGGGGCGTTTTTTGCCCCCCTCCCAAAGTTTCTTTAATAGCTCCTAAACGATGATAGCTATGGCACTCAAACTTCTTGACTTTTCCTAAAATTTAACTGCCAATCAGAAAATAAAAATTTTAATGGCTATTGTTAGACCACGTGACCACTAGATACCCATATTTTGAGAGTGGTCACAAAGAAAACCGTGAAAACTGCTCTAGTTCCTTCATTTTGAGTTGAATCTCATCAATATATATATACCATTCAATTTGTCTCGATGGGTACTTTCATTTGATATATAATTTATCGATATTTGCTGACGTCAGCAATTTATAATTTCTATGACGTCATATTTCTAATGAATTAGCAATTTTCATATGGAAAATCATTTAATGACTTGAAATGCTGATAAAACTGTTAAATCATTCATATTGGCGTGACTTAACTAAAGTGCGTGAGTAAGTGCGACTGGGATTGAAATAACCAGCAAAATTGTTAATTGAATGTATTTCTTTCAGTGGGAAGGCCTTGTATCATAACATGGCTCCCCCCTTTAAGACAAGCCGCCTGGCTTGATCCAGTGACTAGTTCTTGGACTTTATCTCCTGCGGCTAAAAACGATTCTCAGGGCGAGTAATCATAGGTTCATTAAACGGTGTCTCATTATTGTGTCCTGCTTCTTGCGGCTGCTCATCAGTCAGATTCTCGTTCTGTTCTACGAAACTCTCTTCTGGGAGATCCACATCGTTCAAGTGCAGCTTTGCAGCTTGTCAATTTCTGAGGCTGGCGGAACGATTGGGCGATTGGTTGAATCATGACATGGCTTGAGGCGGTTGGCGTGAACCGGAACAGAAACGGGCGTATTGTCAAGAGTACACAACTTGAAGTGCACTGGCGACAACTTCGAGACAATGCGGTAAGGGCTGTGATAATGATTAGTCAGTTTTTTCGACAATCCTTTCGTGTCTTTGGCGTATAGACCCATACTTTCACTCCAACATCGTACGGTGCTTCTGCACTTCCCTGATCGTAATGATGTTTCATTCTTTGTTGGGCTAGCTCGGTATTAGACTTGATGATTTGCTCTGCCTCTTCCAAGTTTCTTACGATTGATTTGATTTTGATTGATTTTATATTTTTTACCCATGGTAGCCCCTCAGTTAGAATAACTGATTTACAGGGGGCCATGCTAAAAACTTACAATAATTAATGAATTACAATAAAAACCAGTATTTCAAACTAAATTAAAATTACAATTGTTCAAAAATAAACAAAAAAAGAACAAAAAGATTTAAGTGTTCATTTTTCCACCTCTCCCTTGAAGGCTCTCAGGGTTGAAGAGTTTTTAGCGTAAGTACCAAGACTGTTCCAAAGCTTAGCACCTCGGTACGAGAAGCATTTCTGCCCCCCTACTGATTTTAACAATGGCAACCTGAGGTCGACTTCAGCATTCCTAAGAGAACGAGCAGTGGAATTGATGACTCTCGTGAACATGTCTTTCATGTAGGAAGGCGCGTCTCCTTTAAGGGATCTGAAAACCATTTTCTGAGATTCAAAATCAATAAGTTCCCTAACAGTTGGCCATTGAAGCGCACAAATAACTGGTAAAGCGGTCGCATCAAATGGACTGTTGGTAACGAGTTTTGCAGCATGATTTTGAAGTTTCTGCAATTTTTCAATGACAGTCACCCCAGCATTTCCCCAAACAGGACAGCAATATCAAAAGTACAGCTCCACTAAACTCTTATACATGGTCTTGACAGTTGATAATGGAAGGTACTACTTGGCATAACGAAGCATACCAATGCCCCTAGAGATCTTCTTAGTTGTTAAGGCCAATTGAGACGTCCACGATACGTGCATGTAGCTCTTGAACATACGATGAAAGGTTATCGTCTGGTAACAGCAACGCCGTGTCAATTGGTAGGCATGGTTCTCTGCCATAAAGCAAATAAAATGGCGATTCTCCTGTAGTTGCACTGGGCGAGACGCGATAAGCGAAGAGAATCATCGGCAAATGTCTGTCCCAGTCTTTCTGATGAGTTCTGACGTACATTGACAAGCCTTCCGCCAGGGTACCATTGAAACGCTCTACCCGTCCGTCCGTCTCGCGATGATAGGCGGTAGTATGTGTTCGATGTATGTTCATAATCTTGCTGACTTCTTTAACGATGGAGGCGAGGAAATTCGGGCCACAATCTGACAGTTAAGTTTGTGGTGCGCCGTGACGGGAGACGATCTCATTAACAATTAATTCAGCAATTCTTGGTGCTTCTGCGGAGGGCAAAGCAAAGGCCTCAGGCCATCTCGTATAATAGTCCGAGAAGACCATGATGTAACGATTTCCGTCGTGAGAAACAGGAAATGGACCAAGAATGTCCATTGCAACTCGATCAAATGCTCCGTCTACCGGTATGGGAAGTAACGGTGCCTTGTGCTTTCCACTTGGGATCTTCTTCATCGCGCAGCCTATGCACGATTTGTGCCAATGTTTGATATCTTTATACATTCCGTTCCAGTAGCATCGGCTGTGCACTCTTTCATACGTTTTAAAGATTCCGAGATGTCCAGCAGTGGGGTCATCATGACACTCTACCAAGATTTTGTGTCGTAACGATGCAGGGATGACGACTTGGCTCATTAATGACTTAACATGCCGTTTCCCTGGGGTCCACAAATGGCAAAGAATCCCGTCTTCGTTGAGATGAAATGAATCAATCGATAACAGAATGGAGCGTGCATGGCTGTCTTCAATGGGCAGTGTGGCGTATTCAAGGTAGTTGATGATCGCGTAGAGCTTAGGATCTTGGTGTTGTAAGGTGGAGAGAGTGGATGGCTGCGGACAAGGAGGATCAAGGGTGGCAACTGGATTAGCAGCATAAGGACTCTGGCTTGAGGAACCTGCGGCAGCGGCGTACGGCTCCTGAACGGTGAATGATGTTGAAATTGTGTTGCTGGAGACGTAAGGCCCATCAGGCAAGTCGGCCGGTAGGATCTTTCACTCGCATAAGCCATGATAAACTCCCATGATCGGTGTGTACAAAGACTTTTGACCTGTCAAGTACGGCTGATACTTCTTAATACCATCCACGACTGCCAAGGCTTCACGTTTGGTAGTACTGTAGCGTGTCTCTGCACTATTCAACTCTCGACCTCCATATGCAATCACTACTTCTTTGCCATCGATAACCTGTCCTAAAACATATCCAATAGCTGATTGACTGGCATCTGTGTAGAGGTGAAACGGCTGGTGAAAATCGGGATAGGCCAGTATGGGTGGTGAACATAAACGACATTGTAGTTCAACGAATGCTTCTTCACCTTCAGGCGTCCATACAAAAGAGACATCCTTACGGGTCAAATGATTCAACGGAGAAGCGATTGAGGCAAACTTTTCGACGAAACGGCGATAATAATTGCACAACCCAAGGAAGCTGCAAACTTCTTTAACATACTTTGGTACAGGAAATGAATCAACTGCTGCTAGCTTGTTGTCTGGATCCAGTAAAACTCCTTTGGAAGATACAATAAAGCCAAGGTAATTGACTGAGGCTTGAGCGAAATGGCACTTTCCTGGTTTTAACTTCAAGTTTCCTTGACGGAATCGATCAAACACAAGACGCAAACGATGGATTTGTTCCTCAAATTTTGACGAGAATACGATGACGTCATCGATATACACCAAACAAATCTTCCGCTCTAGACCGAGCAATACACGTGACATAAGACGTTGAAACTGCCGAGGCGCATTGGTTAAACCAAAACTTAGTACATTGAAGTGGTACAAACCAGCATGGGAGATAAAGGCAGTTTTCTCCTTTGAGTTTCGGTGCATGGCCACCTGGTGATACCCAGACTGCATATCGAGGGTAGTGAAATACTTAGCTCCATGTAGAGAATCGATTGCATCGTCTATTTTAGGCAGTGGAAAACTGTCCTTTCTGGTCACTGCATTCAGTTTGCGATAATCAACGCAAAATCGGCTTGTTCCATCCATTTTCTTTACCAGTACCACAGGTGAACTCCACGGGCTTGCAGACTCCTTGATGATGTTTTGTTCTAACATATCAGAAATGCGCCTTTCAATGTCTGCCTTTTGAGACTGGGAGACTCTGTATGGGCTTGCTTAATTGATTGCGCTGTCCCTGTGTCTACTTTGTGCTGAACAATGGACCTGTTACCTAAGTCCAGACTGGAGGAGGCAAATATGTCCCGGTATCCTTGTAGTAGGGAACCTAATTCCTCATTTTCTTTGTCTGAAAGTGCAGGGCTGGGTAGACATTGGAACTGAGAAGGCAGCTTTGGGTCTTTTGGCTGGGGGGCTGGATCCTTGAACTTGGGGCCACTAATGGGTGCTATATCTGGCTCCGTTCCTACTGGCAAAATTTCATCATAAGGAGTCACTTCAGTAAATCTACCAACGGTTGTACCCTTATGCAACAGAATCGGTTCGTCTGACAGATTACAGACTTGAACAGAATCTCTTCCATGTTCATCATACACAGACACACTTGGTGCTCCAAACAGATGATAACGGTCGATTAGTTTAGGTACAACATCGACTAAGCCTATGATTGGCGCAACGGGAAAACTTGCTAGAAATGCTGGAATAATTACTTCACTATTTGCATCAATGATGACAGTATTCGCAACTGGCACCTCTGAACAGACAGGGGGAGAATCTCCAATTGCAAAAGCAACTATGTTACCTCCCAAAAATGTCACCTTTTGTCCTCGTACGTCAATTATGGCGTTAGTTTTATACAAGAATTCTCTACCGAGGACAACTCTGTAAGAAAGTTTTGGCACTACTACAGCCTCACATTGATACTGTTCATTTCCAATGACAAGTTGAAATTTCACTGCTCCCATGACAGGTAACATGTTACCATCAGCAGTTTTGATGCTGTCAAATCTTTGATCTTGGGTTAAGGTAACATGTTACCATCAGCAGTTTTGATGCTGTCAAATCTTTGATCTTGGGTTAAGGAAACTTCTGACACAAATAATCATTATAAAATTGTTCATTTACAACGGTCACTGCGGTTCCTGTGTTTAATAACAGTTTCAACGGTTGTTTTAGGACTGATCCCGAAATTAATATGTTCGTAAGATTTTCAGGAGAAGTGGAGCCAAAATTAACAGAGGGAATATCCGTCTCATGTGAACGATTTACATTTTCCTCTGCCTGTGAACTGTCCTTAACAATTTTAGGAGGTTCATTTGTCCTTCCTGTTTCTAAAGTTTCTTGCTCTGTATTCTGGGATGAGTTTTAGTCCTCAGAAAAACTGACAGGATCTGGTTTCGACTGGGGAATCCCCCCTTTATCTACACTATTGTCCTTCGCTGGTGGAGAACTGGGGAAATTGGTATCCAAACTGGCCCTCACTGTCCCCATTGTGAAGGCCTCGGCTTGTTTAAAGGCAATATCTCCCCTCGCTGATTGGCTCTAATTTCGATGATCACTAAAATACCATTGGCCAACCTACACAATGCTTTATTGTTTAGTAGCCAATGAGCTGTCAATGACACTTAAAATTCAGAAACAGACGTGAACAAACAATGGCTGTGAGAAATTGTGAACAAGGAATAAGGAGGCATTGGAGGCCAAGACAACATATATCAGCGTATCAGTGACGATACTAGCAGTGCGATGAAGGTCGGGAGGGGAAGAACACGTCTCGATCCAGCAGAAAAAACCAAGTCCGTCAGAACTGCACTGCACCAAGAAACATTTAATCTTTGGCGGGACCTTCGAAAAGACAAATGACCTGGCGATCATTCGTAGGGGAAAACCCAATAAGGTGAGTGAAGGCCTAGGCTACACTTTACTTGCTTGGTAACACCTACAGATAAGATGCAACAATTAACCTATTTTATTCTTACCTTTCTAATGTTAGTTGCCATCTGCTTGTCCTGTTCTGTTTGGCCCCTCTGCTGTCGCCATCGGCCATGCCTGGTAGGGTAGGCCTACTCAGCTTGCTGTTCAGTTGCTATTCCAGCTCTGCTATTCGATCTGGTGTTCGTGTGGGACTGTAGGCCTATCTCTTCTAAATAAAAACAGTGTCCCTGTGTTTTTTCTATCCTCTCCTTGCTCCAAATCGGGTATTACAAACCTTCTAGGCATGTTTAAGGCAACAAATTTCATCAAGATATCATGATGAGACAGCAAGATAGCAAAATGAACGTGGGCGGCCATAACAACAATTTCGCGCGCGATGCTTAGAACAGTCTTATTGTTATTTCAGCCAATCACTGAGGGAACATATTGCCTTTAACAATACAGCATTGTGTATGTTGGCCAATGGTATTTTAGTGATCATCGAAATTAGAGCCAATCAGCGAGGGGACATATTGCCTTTAAATTTAGGGGGTTAAAATATTGAGGCTGAAACTGCTGCTGGAGGCCGGGCTGAGGCTGAGGCTGTGGCTGCTGGGGATTAAGGGGCATCCGATACCTTGTTTGTTGCAGTGGTGGCTGCTGGGGTGAAGATTGGAATTGTTGCTGTGACTGAGGGTGAAAACAACAATAGCGGGCAACATGGCCAACTCTTTGGCAAAGATTACTCTAAAAGAATGATTCTGTGCTTTTGAAAGACCGGACTGAATGGCCGCAATTATCTTGGTTTGCATTGCTTGAAACGGGTCGGGGCCTATGGCTGACTCAGAAAAGGCTGTTTCTTCTGGCCTAAACAGATTTGTTGGTCTTCTCGAAACAGCTTTTTGAGCTGACACGGCTTGGACTGCAGGGGATTTAGAGTTTGAGTTTTCTTATCTGCGGCAAGGGATAGAAGAAGGTTTACCTGGCCCTGAAGCTCCTTTATTCAGTGATCCTGCAAAGTTTTGGATGCAGGCATGGACGAGCTGGAAACCCTGGTTTTCGAAACGGAATCTCTCAGAGGTGCAAGATCCTTGGCCTCTGCAAAGGTTTTGGATTGGTTCAAGATGACATGAGATTTTAGATCATTTTGCAAATCATTGATTAAGATATTTAACATATCTTTATCAGTTATCGACAATCTCTGGCTTTTCTTTATGATGTCCTCCGTGTACAAGGAAAGTGGCTCGTTTTCACCCTGTTTGCGAGAGTATAGCTCCTGGCGAAACAAAAACTCTTAAGGTTTGTGGGCCAAACCTGATGTATTATTCCTGCAGGACTTCAGTCAGCAAACCCTAGAAAGAAGGAAGGAACAAATTCCAAAGATGCTGGCAGCTCGTGATCAAGGCAAGATTGCCTACTTTATTGGTGACAAATTGGTGGTGAAAGAGAAACCTCCTGATGCAAGAAAAAGATCTCCACTGCCCACTGCGGATCCAAATAGGAGCTCTCATGGAGCAGATGACAATGAAATCTCATTTGGTGAATAACTCTGTGTCTATGTATCTTATCGGACAAGCAAACCCTGAACTTTTCAAAGTCAGTTGTGTTTCAATTGCCATTCTTGTGAGTATGGCTTACAATGTGTTAGATCTTACAATGTATTTTCCATTGTATCTGTTATTTATTTTTTCATTTCTGTTTCAGTTTAGAAATCATTGATTGTCCTTGATGACACAACTAGATAACTTTTTGTGTGGTATTTGCCACAAAAATATACTGAACCACCAAAAGGCTGTTCTTTGTAATAATTGCAATCATTATGTCCATATTAAGTGCAATGATATCTCTGCTTCTGAATTTAATGAATTGCAAAAAGAACCTGATGATATTGCATGGTTTTGTAAGCAGTGTACCACTGAGTTTTTTCCATTTAGTTCTCTCAAAAATGATGAGTTATTGGAGCTTCATCATATAGATTTACCTTCCTTTGTTGACTCCACACCTTCATTTGAAATTACTTCTGACCTCATCAACTTGCCTAACCTTAGTGACTATGATATTGATGAGCATATGCCACAAAATATTGATTCCCGCTACTTCACTTTATCTGAACTCTCTTCTCTAAAGTTATCTCCTAGTGACTTTTCTGTTCTTCACACAAATATAAGAAGCTTATCCCTTCATCATGATGAACTAATTTCTTTAGCTGTTCACACAAATTTGGATCTTGATGTAATTGGAGTGTCTGAAACATCGGACTCTACTGACAATCCCACAATATCCAATGTTGATATTCCAGGTTATACTTTTTTTAAGACTTCTTCACTTACTCAAAATGGTGGTGTTGGTTTGTATATCAAACAGTCTTTCATTTCTAATCCAAGAGTTGACTTAGACACCTGCACAATTGATTTTGAAACTGTCTGGGTTGAAATTGAAAACAAAAATGACAAAAATGTACTAATTTGCTGTGTTTATAGACATCCTAGTTCTGATGTTGATACCCTTACATCTCATTTTCAGAACCTCCTCTCAAATATATCTTCAAATAAACTAGTACTTATAATGGGTGATTTCAATGTTAATCTTCTAGATTATGCTTCTCATACACCAACAAGTGACTTTGTTAACAACCTTTTCTCTTACAGCCTTCTTCCTTGTATTCATCATCCTACTAGAGTTTCTGATCATAGAGCATCAATCATTGATAACATTTACACTAATGCTACCAATGCTAAAATAACAAGTGGTAATATATTAATGCAAATCACAGACCATTTCCCCCAGTTTTTTATCTCACAAAATACTCTGATTAGTCATAATGAATCTGGATCTCTTAAACATGATTATTCCAAATTTAATGATGAAAAGTTTCTAGAAGAATTTAACCAGCTTGACTTCACCTATTTGGAAGACAGTGACAATGATATAAACAACAAATTTGATAGATTCTTAAATGATCTTACATCTTTGACCAAAAAGCATGCTCCAATTAAAAAGCGGAGTAGAAAGGAGATGAAGCTTAAAGATAAGCCATGGATAAACAATAGAATTCAAAAGATGATGAGAATCAGAGACAGAGTTTTGCTGAAATTGAAGAAAAAGGCATCTGATGATAACCGTAATTTGTATAAAAAATTTAGAAATCGTGTAACTAATGAAATAAAAGAAAGTAAAGCAAGATATTTTCATAATTATTTTTCAACAAACAGTCAAAATATGAAAAAGTTATGGTCAGGTATAAAGACAATAATTTCTCATAAATCTTCTAGTTCTTTTTCAGTCAACAAAATCCAAGATAAAAATGGAAACGTAACTTCTGATCACTGTAAAATTTCTAATATTTTTAACGATTTTTATGTTAACGTTGCAGATAATATAACCAAGAAAATCCCAAAAACTCCTAAATCTCCTCTTGCCTATTTGTCAAACAGGACTTCTAATTCACTTTTTCTTTCTCCCGCAACTCAGATAGAGGTCTTTGACCTGATTAACATTTTAAATCCCTCTAAATCTGTCGGTCCTAATAGTATACCTATAAAATTACTTAAAATCATTGGATTCTCAGTTTCCCCACTTCTTGCTTTTCTTGTGAATCAGTCCTTCCAGTCAGGTATTTTTCCTGATAAACTCAAGATAGCCAAGGTGATTTCATTGTTCAAAAAGGGAAATCCTGAGCTACCTTCAAACTATAGGCCAATTTCTCTTTTATCGGTTTTTAGCAAGATATTTGAAAAATTAATGTACAGAAGACTCTATAGATTCCTTGAAATTCATAATGTTCTTTTCTCATTACAATTTGGTTTTCAAGAAAATCACTCAATTGATCATGCTCTAGTGAGTCTGACTGAAGCTATAAGGAATACACTTGATAATAAAAGAATTGGCTGTGGGATTTTTATTGATTTACAAAAAGCTTTTGATACAGTTAATCATAACATTTTGCTATCTAAATTGGAACATTATGGTGTTCGTGGATGTGCTCTCCAGTGGTTTAGGTCATATCTATCTGATAGGAAGCAATATGTTTCTGTTAATGGAAGTAATTCCAACTTACTGCAAATTAGTTGTGGTGTACCACAGGGTTCTGTACTGGGCCCTTTACTGTTTCTTCTCTACATTAATGACCTACCTAATGTGTCTAAGAAACTCAAGTTTTACCTTTTTGCTGATGATACTAACATCTACTGTGAATCCAGTGATTTGTCTAATTTGATCAAAATAGTAAACAGAGAGTTGAGATCAGTAAAAAAATGGCTTGATGCTAATAAATTATCATTAAATATTGATAAGACCAACTACATCATCTTCCACTCTTCATCTGTAAGTATTCCTTCTGATGCTGTCATTAAAATAGGGAAAAAACATATTAAAAGGGTCAAGTTTGTCAAATTCTTAGGACTCCTCTTAGATGAGCATCTAAGTTGGAAATATCATCTCAGTGAACTTTCAAAAAAGTTAGCAAGAACTTGTGGAATCTTTTTCAAAATAAGAAACTTACTTCCATTAGATGTTTTACTCTGCTTGTATAATGCTTTGTTTTTGTCCTTCTTACAATATGGTCTTATTGTTTGGGGCCAAACATTTACATCGTATGTTGATCCAATTTTTAAATTGCAGAAAAAGGCAGTCAGAGCTATCTCATTTCAGCCTCGCATGTCACCCTCTCTTCCAATCTTCAAAGATCTTAAACTTTTAAAGCTTTCTGAGCTTTTTGAACTCCGACTCTTAACTTTTGTTTTTGATTCTGTTAATAAAACCTCACCTAGCTGCTTTCATGACTTTTTCTTACTGAATTCATGTGTTCATCAATATTTCACTAGGCAGGCCAGTCAAGGTGATCTATATTTGTTTCGAAAAAACAGTCTTCAATATGGTCTAAAGTCAATAAGAGATCTTGGTGCTAAACTTTGGAATACTTTACCCATTGAAGTCCGAAATTCTCCATCTAAAACATCCTTCAAAGTGAAACTGAAAATTTACTTGCTAAACAAGGTCAACCAGTAAGCTATTCTGTCTTACAAAATTTCTTTTCTATGTCATATAAGAAGCAAACGTGCCAATTTTTTTTGGAAATTTTAATTACATAATCAATAGTCATTCACTTATTATCTTAGAATATTGGGGGGGGGGGTCTCTCCTCGATTAGTTTACCTATTGAGAGATCTCCTCCTTCAAATAATTCCCTTCATACAATTTATTTGTTCCTGTATTATTTGTTTATATATTGTATTAATTTTCTGTATCATTCTATTAATTCTGATGTTTACTGTATAGTTATTTGTTATATTTGTAGTTAGAACTTAAATTGTATGTTGTGGAATTTAAATT
>OZ026588.1:18170129-18219129 GCA_964020215.1 Aurelia sp. 3 sensu Dawson et al. (2005)
ATTATCAAACTGAACTGAACTGAAACCTCTCTTTCAAACCATCAATCAAATTAGTAAAACTTCCTTTGGTTTCGTCTGATTGTGTATGGTACTAGGCAAGAGTTGCACCATCCAAAATAAGAGACAAAGCGCCCAATTTTTTTTAATTTGACCAACTATAAAATCAGGAAAATCTTTCAAAGTTTGAGAGCCATTCATTGACATCTTCATTGTGGGTTAAGTTCAGCGACAAGTTACATATTTTCTTTCAATAACATTTGGTTTATCTCTTTCCGTTTAGAATCACACGTGTTACACAGTACACGTGCCATTTAACGTTTCTTCGTGCAATCCGCTCTCGGTGAGTGGACATCTTTTCCAATTGCATCCTCTTTGCACATTGTTCTCATCTGTTCCACGGGTGACATTCTCATGCTACTCTTTTATTTCCAGTTATCGATAAAGGTTTCTTCTATGACATTGTAAGTACACTTCTTACACTACCATGCCCATTCCTTGGAACTTAACGATTGCTGCCAGGTATTGGCAACGACGATCATTTTACGTACTAGAACGACGTCCTACTGCCAACATTGATGACAATATGCAATGTTTTCAACGTGTGGTCGGAGAACATCAGGAACGTCTAGTAGCACTTTCTGAACTTCGTTCTACAGACACATTTACCTCCATGCCGAACAATACAAACCCTGGTTTAGAGAACAAACCAACAACAGCAACAATTGCTGCCGTTTCTGACTCACTCCAGAGCCCCACTGTTCAAGACATTGCGCCTTTAAGTTGTCAGGGCTTATGGATCACAATAACGTAGATGTTAAAAGTTTGAACTTATGTGTAGATGAATTTCAAACCTTAAATCCTTAAACTTAAACAACGGGAAAGAACAAATAAAAGGAGGAAAAGAGACTTTGCGATTGGGGGGGGGGGGGTAAAGCAGCTGCATCAAGCCACTTCAATTGAACCGACCTGTTTTGTGAATGAAATTTAGGGTTAATTTGAGTATGTTTTTATTAACATCAATACAAAAGTCTTTATCACCATACAATAAAATTTGGATCAGCGCGTTATTTGGAAGGCTGTTTATTCGAACATATGGTCGCAATAATTCCGAAACTCCAGCGAGAAGATCTCGTCGTTGAATATCAAATGAAGGGCAGAGCAACAAAAAGTGCTCAGTATCCTCAATGCCATCGTTCGTTGGGCACATTGGGTCAATGGTATCTTGGAAATTATGCCTGAATTTGTGAAATTTTAATTTACTGAGACCGACCCTCATTTGGGTAAGATACGATAAGCCTATCGGGTTATGAATACCAAATACAGATTTTGCAGGGGGGCGAATTATTGACAAAAGCTTTTTCTTAAAGACAGCAACAGACGGTGCAAGCCTTATTTCTGGATCGAGCTTGTTCCATTCAGATATGCAGTTAGGATAAAAGCCAGATTGAAATTGTTCGGTTCTTGCCCTCATCCGCGAGTGTGCTAAATTGCGTGGGTTGCGTGGGTAGCGTGGGTCTGAAAAGTTGCGTGGGTCGTGGGTCGTGGGACGTGGGTAAATTTGCGTGGGTCGTGGGTCCTTTTTGGAGATAATTTTGCGTGAGTAATCTTGCGTGGGTGAAATTTCTTGCGTGGGTAATTAATTGATTTTGCGTGGGTCCAATTTTTCGGTGCGTGAGTGGCAAGTTTTGCGTGGGTTGCCCTTTTTGCGTGAGTCTTATAACAGCATAACAGCTTCCATTATCCATTCAAAGCTATAAATTCTATAAATTGAGGCCTCTACTCTTGTTTATGAATCTAAAATCCTTATACACAACTTGTCGCAGATTTCCATTTGTTCGCATTTGTTTGCAGATTTCCATTTGTTCGCATATGGCACGAAGATCTCCATGCGTTGCGGTGAATACCGCAGTCAAAAATTAGAATTTAAAGAAATTCCAAAAACTGCTAAGAGACTTTAATACTGAGAAACATAGGCCTCGAATCTTAGCAAAATTTCTAAATTGAATGCGTAAAATGTTGTTGCCCAATTCTTTCAACTGAATAGATTGAATGATACTTCAGGTCGTTTGCCATAATTCCAGATAGAGCATTTGCGACGTCGTCATTATTCTTGGAATTACATTGTAAACTGATTGAGGAACGTCAAAATAACCAATACAAGAAATATTCAGTTTTTGACGATCTTCAAGATAGTAGCTAGCTAAAGTCAAGCTAAAGTAGCTAGCTTTGATGGTTTACGATTCAGCACTTTGATGCCGTCACATCTTCAAAACGAGCAGAAATGTTAAAAATGCCATAACTCTGAAAATAGTGATATCAAAATGCTATTTCTGGAATCACGGCAAACGTCTTCAAGTTCCCTTCAATCTATTTAGTGGAAAGAATAAGGTAATAACATTTTACACATTTAATTTTAAAGTTTTGCAAAGATTCGAGCCGTATGCTGTACTGGGATGATAAATATTCTAGTCTTGCAAAGACAATAGACCTTTAAATATTTGGCTGACTTAGTGTCAGGAGGGAATACTGACATCTGATCAGCTGGAAGTTGAGCTCGAATTGATCAATTTTTACTCCTTCTCGTACTTGTTTTGAGATTCTAATAAAATATTTACGATGAAAAGGAATTAAAGAAACCGTATGATTGCACTGTACACAGTGGTCTCTCTTGAAAACGTATCTACGTGTATTGTCAAGTGTAATGTAAAGCAGAGTATCTGATACAAAATTTTATCAAAAAGAGCACCAGAAAACTGGTGAAAAGACCAAGTTGGGACTCAGAGCGTAAAAAAATAAGCAAATCCGGGCCAACTCGAGTTCCATGTGGGAATTAAACCTTAGACTTGCTCTAATCTATTCCGTAGTTTATCAACGCTATGAAAACAATTGGCTAGGAAAACAATTGCCTCTGCGGGGGCATAAGCCGCAAAGATGTAAGTCCCAGCAACTGCAATGGTAATCATATTCCCCTAGGGGTAGGGGCTGATCAAGAAACCCTATAGGTGCTGCACATCAGGCAAAACAAATCATTTCCCTAGGGACAGCAAGAAGTACAGAGATTCTCAAAAAGTTCAAGGATGGTTTACAAGGACAGACGCTACCTTCGTTGAAATTAGTTTCAATGAGATCCTTGTTTTAGCCACTACTCGTAGACGTAGACATAGACATCATGAGCAAAATGGGACCGATTCCCTTAAAACCACTTCTACCACTTTCCGGTCTGATTCATCATTGTCAAGTATGATGATGAGAAAACACAAAACTACTCAACATCAGAGGATATGTACATTACCAACCTCAATTAAGGGGCTAGGAACGAAATCATCAACATTCAAGGTCTGCTTTCTCTACTGTGAAGATGACGGAGCAAGGAAGCGAGAAACTGGCGGAGAAAAACACCAGGTGAGCGCGTTGCTTCTGTTTTAAAAACTGTTTTGAAAAGAGCTACTGATAGCTTTGCTTAGCACTGTATTTCAGTTGTGGTCCACGGGTATGGGATGGTGTTCTTGGCCAAATTTCCTTTCAAATGAGCCACTCACATTTTATGAGTGATGTTGGCTGGACAAGTTTTGTTAAAATGATGCTCTTATGTAATTCTAATTCTCAGATCAAAAGTGCCAAGATTTGGTAGTTTTTACACAAAAGTAATGAAAATTTTGTGTTCAAAATCGGAAATATGTGGTTTTGGGAAGCAAATTTCAAGTCCCTGGGGGAGGCTTAAGATTTCTTGTGTTAAAATGTTCACAAGAGCACATGCACTGAACTTGAAGATTACTAACGAACATCAGAAACTCGTAAAAACCCCCGGATTAAAAATCTGATAATTCTAAGAACTTCTATGGTATCATCTACCAGTATACTGAATGCCTTCTAAAAAGACTGTTTCCTACAATAATTGGCAAACGGCAAAGTCATGTTGCCAAAACTTTGTATTTTAATATGAGACTAAGAGCTTGAGCCAGTACTGAGAACTTCTTAAAATCATCAGATTTTGAGTAAACGTAGCTATGTTGTAGATAAGAAACTAAGAATTTGGGCCATTACGCAAAGTTTCTAAGAATTACTACATTTTGAGTAGTCGGAGTTTCTAATGAGGATCTGAAAGCGTTTATAGCATTTTTCATGTTCAATAGCTGTTACCGTGTGAACATTAAAAAAACGGTTTTTCGAACATTCCCAACTTTAACCAGACATAACTCAGGTACCTTCCAAGTAATATGATATAGAAAACAAGTGAAAATGAATTGAAAATATGCATATGATTTACTTTATCAAAACAAATGTTTCTAAAGTCATATTTACCCAGTACTGGTTTCTTCTTTTTGGCAATCTGATAGTGGAGCTTCTAATAAGCAGTCTCTTAAAGAAATACGTGTACTTTTTGGAGAGATTTCGGTCATTTCTGTCAGAAATATGACAATTTGTTAGGAAAAATCAACGTTTCTGTAGCTTCCCTCGCATGAGAAACCACCTTTTGAGTTGAGGCGTCAGAAAGTTTCTCGTTTAAGAGACCTTTCACAGTCAGGGTCAAAGTTCCTTGCATGTAGGTAGTGCATTGAATATCACTCGAAGTCTTGTACAATAGATACTGTATTTTGCAATTTTCTAATATAAATATAATGCTCTTAATCAATAGTTCACTTCAAAGTACAGGAAATACCTTTAGGATTGTGAACTTTAAAACTTATTGTAATCAGTGTCAACGAAACAAAAATGTGCTGGATATGTTAAAATGTTTTTAAATTTTTCCAATAAAACGAAACAGAAATTTAACTCATCAAACAAACTTCTGAGTAATTATGTTCATGCTAACCATTTCAGTATTGTTATTGTTCTTCATGAGGTTTTTTAACTTTCTCATTCTCAATTTAAATTTCTCACTTTCAGTACAGTATTGGTTAACTTTTTAAAAACCGAATATTCATACTGCAATTAGCCTTTTTACGTTTTAGTTCTGAGTATCTTTAATTTTGAAAGTATTCATCCTGTTTTGAGAACACTACATTCCATTACAGTCATCAATGGGGATAATTTGTGGCAATCAGGAATAAACTATGACAAGCCTGATGATATGAAACACTGTCAGTTCATACCTAAAATTATTTCTTGTAAATGGAGCCCCTCGTGAAGAAAATGAGTCCAAGTTCTTATAAATCGGGGCTTCATATACGCAGGAACTTACTGTATGCTAAATTTTCTGGTTCCCTATCAGTAACTTAAAACCATGTTCGCCTTTTAAGTGATTCTATCTCAATTTACAGGTCAGAGTATGAGTGTATTGTGTTGTCTCAAGAAAGGCTGGAGGCCTATGTAAAAGAGAAGATGCCCGAATTCCACATAAGGAAGGTTCAAGGTGATGGTCTTTGCATCTTAAGGTCTTTTCAAGTATGTCTGAGAAGCCATGGTGAATATTACACAATCGAGAAACTTCTGGAAAGTCTGCGAAGTGAGTTGCTCAAGGAATGCGATTTCTACAAAGAATTCACAGCTTCAAACATCAACATACTTGCAGAGCTTGACAACTTTTTAAGAGAGCCCTTGCACTATTACAACAGTGACACATGTGACACTTTTTTGATGCCTCTAGGCAACGCCTTGAAACATAACACCGTAATTTTTCAAGCTTCGGCAGAAAGTTGTTGGACAGTAAATATGTACAATGATCAAAATGATTTCCCAAAGACGTCACATTTTGCGAGAAGCACTTCCGATCATTTTGACGCAGTGGTCAGAATCGACGATACAGAAGACTCAGACATAGAAATCGTCAAGGTTATTGAAGGAACGAAAGACATCTTTGATGGAAAGCAACACGTCAAACAAGAGCCCAAGGATATCAACGAGGTTACAGTATTTGCATGTTATTTGAATGTAAATTATACTCTCGTATTTGATAATCATAAACTCAGATGATAAATGTTTTAGCTCTTCACGCCAAATTCATTGTTAGAGTCAAGGCCTCAGGTGCACAACAATTCAGGGTGGTTGTTGGAAAGATCTCCCTTCCTCCTGTGATCTCTCAGGGCAAATACAATGAATGGAGACACTCTATGACAATTTATTTTATGTTTATGCACTATTTACATAAGCCTTTCATATCCAGTTTCTCTACTTGATGATACAATACCTTTGTAAGTTACGACCATCCCTTTCACTGGCCTACGCCAGGGAGTAGCAATCTATACGCAAAGTCCTTTCTCCTAGGGCCCTTTCAGTAACTGAACTAAGGTTTCTGCTTGTGGATCTAATATGGCATAATGGCCTTGGCCTATGACCTATATGACCTATATGACCTATCACGTTTAGGTGTTCACACATTGTTTCCGTACCAGGCTGATGGCCCTGCACATATCCTATTCTCTCCATTCTACTGTGATGTTCACAAGAGGGGTTTTCTTTTATACTTAATTGAGCCTGAACTAAAACAGTGGTAATATAAATATGTTTTTAGAGCACTTCATGATGAAAAAAGACCTGGCTGAAATACACTCAGTTTTAAACAAGATCAAAGCAAGCTAATGAATTGCCACTTTTTTAACCTGGGAAGGTCATTCAAAGATCACAACACAGTAAGATTTGTTTTAAAATTTATTCATTTTCTTGTCATAGATGAAGGGTGGACCGATGCCAAAGGCAATATCAAACAAGAGAAACCAAGAAGATTCAATCCAAGGTCAGCCAGCACACCAACAGAAATGTCAAACCGGTACTCTTCTCTATTTGTCGACGAAGAAATTGATTGCATATCAAGTGAAACTCTGAGCTCAGAGGAAAACTGCCATGATTCTAAACTATCATCTACTGATTCCGTTGTTAGTGGTAAGTTTAACACGTTTCATCTTTGTCTCCTGTTGAAAATTCATCATTTATGAACATCGATCCAAGCAATTATGCAATAGTTTCTTGTTTAAAAAATTGCAGTGTAAAAAGTGGTCAGGTATCCAATATACCGCCTAGCCTATCAAGATTAGAAACAACCCTCAGAGAAAAACGAACAACAATTATATAGCAGTTACCCACAAGTTAGAAACACTGTTTGAAATTTAGCCCGTTGCTTAAAAAATAACAAATCATTGTGTCGCAGTATGTCTTCTCGGGGATTGAATTTTTAATGTTTCTTTCACTGGCTGTCCCAGAAGAGAGAATAGAAATTTTGTTGGGTCGCGTGATGAGAGTTAGCCAATCACTCTCAAAAATTGTTTAATAGTTACCCTGAACCTTTTTTGTTTTGTGCTCGGAGAGTAGAGATAAAGCTTGAAAGTTCAAATGCGTCCACCTCCAAACCAGAGCTTTGGCAATGACATAAACAAATTCAGAGATGCAAAAACACTACACACTACAAACATGGTTTGGAGGAATTTTCAAACAACTTTAAGAATTTACAATACATGATTACTAATTCCTATACCTACTCCTAACTCTACCCTACTACAGAGACGATACCCCAAGGAGCAAAATATTTTGTCTACCCAGGTGTCATAACATCAAAAAGAAATGAATATAGTGACAAACAGAGCTACAAGTTAAGGCATCTTGCAACCAAATAATTGCGAGTGGAGATTTGAAAGGTTTAGAACAGGGGCGGACTGGCCAGTCCGGCTCTGGGCTGGGGCCTGAAGGGCCCCCCTTCAGCAAGGGCCCTTGTGGGCCACTTCTCTGCTGGAAGAAAAATACTTCAGGTAGTTAATTTTGGACAAACGTTATGACAGTAGCAAAGCAAGAAGGAATGCCGCGCTGATGTCTTGATGACAGAACAAGGAACAATGTGCAATGATACCATTCCCTTCCAAAACTCCTATTCCCTGCAACAAAATAAAGACAGACATTACAAGCACACTGGCAGGTCCGATAATAATTTCACATCGCTGGACCCAACTTATCTGTTTACATTACTATCAATCGTGCAACCTCAAATTTCAGTGATTATGTTATGTGAGTACTTACTGTAGTCTTCAGCAAGATAGCACAACTTTTCCTCAAAAGAATCTCTTTAAAGAAACAAGAATGAAAAGAAACAATATTCATCACGACTTTGTCGTCTCGATGAACAGAAAACCATCATTTGCAAGTTTTAAGGATACAGCTGTTAAGTTTCCTGAAGACTGATGTCAGTTTTTTCATTTTTGCTGCAAAAATGGGACTAGAAAAACTTATTTTGCAAATCGTTTGTTTATTATTGGTTAGGAAGCATTTCCAGTCTAGAATGATACACAGTGCAATTATTTGTTTCGAACATATGACCTGCAAACTTTACTGAAAGCAGTTATTCAATCATCATGAGGACAAGAAACATGTCCTGCTCAAATTTCCCATGTATGGTCATTTTAGTTCCCCATTCTGCAAAAATTTGTACCACTTTCTCGTATTCAGACCGTGAATTCCTTGACATTGAAATTGGTCTCTAAGGATGCGATCCCGATAAAAAAGTCTTTGACCTAATCCAGATTGTACTGATAGCTTTAGATTATTGATCATTTTGAATAAAGACAATGGTCAAAATAATGAGCTGATTTCTTTGTCAGATAGCGGTAAACCAAGAAACATCAAGGCCAGAAAAAAAGGTATCAACAGGCTTCAAAGATTCCAACCTGAAACTAGCTCTTCCACTGATGAGAGCTCAAATTCGGATCAACCAAGGAGAAAGATGGTAGATGGAGCTCAACGAAAGATCACTAGAAAGGTTTGGAATCATGTCCCTGTTCAAAAGGTGACCAGTTTACCGATGGATATCAATGGTACGACTGCTTTTCGCATCAGGAGAACAGGACAAGGCTCCATCTGCAACAAAACAAGAGATGGAAGACCCTGGAAGCGTGACTCTAGGACCGTTTGGAAAGGATTTGAACGAGTGAGGTATAAAGATTGCGGTGGTTCCTTCATTTGTCAAAATGTTGACTGCTCGTTCCTAAAAGAATTCCATGAAGCGAATCGGCTACAGTTCGGCAAGGATGGATGCTGCCTTGTATGTGGTGCAATGAGCACAAAGGTATCGTGCCCAGGAAGAAAGTATGTTGCAATGAAGGGAAGACACACATATGTATACCACTTCGGTGAGCATACGTGCGCTGTCAAAAAACCGGCATCAAGGGAACCTAACGTCGTCAGCAGTGCAGTTGGGATTGATCCATCAGTGAAACCATCTACCATCCAAACTAATTTCATTGTGAGTGCACTGAGGGAGCAGAGATCATGGGAGGAGGTAGATGAAGTTGTCAGACGAGTAAGTAATCGCAAGTCATTGTCAAATGAAAAATGCAAACAGAAAAAGAAGCTGGAACCAAACGGAAGTGGATTTGTGGCAGTAAAAGCCTACAAAGCCTACACAGACAAAAAAGATGCGATGCTGGTCTACCGTGCTGATGAAAACGAGCAATTTGTGTTTAAGACCTCCAAAATGAAAATGGAAATTGCTGCTAAGATGAGTGAAACGGGAGATCACTTCTTGAAGGAAGAGTATGTTTGTTTCGATGGCAATCACAAGCGCGTGAAGAACTTTGTGACATTGACAGCCAGCGTGTATCATCCTCTCCTCAGGAAGCAAGTTCCGCTAGGCGTCATGGAGTGCAAACATGAGGACAGTGATAACGTTGAGCGTTACTGGACCCTCTTTCAGAGAGCTTTCAGAGACGTTAATGGAACAGCTGCGGTATTCTCTCCAATTGGGTGGGCCTGCGACATGGCTGGAGCAAACTTCAATGGGTTAAAGCGTGTCTTTGGAGAAGAAGCTCTTGTAATTTTCTGTATTTTTCTGTAACTAACGAGGTGGATGGCCAAGGCAAAGATAACGAACGTGTCTACAGCAAGCAAATCAAAGTAACGAATGAATCAACACGTGTACAAGAAGTGGTTACGCCTTAGGGGGCCTGGGACCTACTCCATTACATCATTACATCGCTTCCCTTTTTTTTAAGTCTTTTATTTAGCAGCTAGTTTTCTAATAAAGTTTGAGGGCAAAGAACTCCCAAACCTTTGCGGTTCTTTTACAATTCTACTGGATCGCCTTAAGGGCTGTCGGTGTTCTTCAGTCTCGTTTTCGTCTTTGTCTTTGTTGTTTCCTACTGTTGAGTCTGTTTCGTAACGTACATCGTCCTTATCGGTTTCTGTTGGTTTCGGTATGCGTTTAAAATGTGAGACATTGCGTGTAACTGTCTGGTCATGTTCGTTCTTAGCAGTCACACGTGATTTGGTCCTGTCGGTCACAATGTATGGCGTCTCATTAAATGTCGGTGTCAGTTTGTTTCGTCGGTCTTGTTTTACAAGTACGTGATCTCCAACTTTCAAGTCACTTGCTCTTGCTCTCCGCTTTCCATCTGCGTACTGTTTATTGTATCTTTGACTGGAAAGTTCATTTTCTCTTGCCTCCCTGTGTCTGTCAACAACAACATTCTTCTTCAATGAAGGCAATGTCCCTTGGACTACTCTGTTGAACAAAAGCTCAGCAGGAGACACTTTCGTAGTACTGTGAGGAGTGGTGCGATACTGCAGTAAAAAGCGATTAATCTCTTGCTGCCACACCTTTCCTTCAATCGTAGCAGTCTTTAATGCTTTTCCCAATGGCTGATTGAACCTTTCAACCTCTGCATTCCCTTGGGGCCATTTGGGAGTGGACGGATTCTTGTTGATTCCGAGGGCAGTTAAGTATCGTTGATAGTCCTCTCCGTTGAATGGAGGGCCATTATCTGAAGTCATCGTCTCTGGAATGCCATGTGTGGCAAACACCTTATCAAGCTTCGGTATAACACTTGCAGCTTTAGTAGAACGAACGATTTCTACTTCGGGATATCGAGAATATCGGTCTATCACCACGAGTAAGTACTCTCCAGATGGCAAAGGTCCGTAGAAGTCTGCATGAATTTTCTGCCACGGGCCATCGGGCATGTCAGTCATCTGCAGGGGCTCTGGGGGGTTTGGTCTCCCAGTTGCCTGACAGGGTAGACAATGGTCAATGGTGTCCTTGACCATTTTATCTATGTCCGGGAACCAGACGTTTTCTCTCAAAAGTGATTTCGTCTTAGCTAGGCCTTGGTGAGTGGCATGTGTGAGGTCAACTGCTTTCTTTTGAAGTGATTTTGGTATCACAATTCTGGTTCCGCGTAGAATCAGGTTGTGAGCTCCTATTATTAGCTCATTGCGCACTGATTTAAATGGTTGTACTACATCACAGTCCCAACGATTCAGTCTGATAGCGGCACGTAAACCTTGCAGTGTCTTGTCACTGTCGGTGGCATTCTTTATCTCTGCAATCGTCATTGTTTTTGGAACTGCTGATCTGGTGAGTAAGTTGATGTATTGCTCAGTCATCTTTTCTTGTCTGGAAGCACTTTCCTTGGTTGGATGACGTGAAAGAAAGTCGGCAGGGTTGTCCACACCAGGCTTATACTGTACGGTAAACCGGTAGGGCTGTAAACGTAATACCCATCTTTCGATGCGAGCGGATGGCTTCGACTTAGGGTTGCCATATATAACTTCCAATGGCTTATGGTCGGTTACTAGTTGAAACGGTTTTCCATAGATAAACAAGTGGAAATGTTCAACTGCCCAGACTATGCTCAATGCCTCCTTTTCTGTCTGTGAATAACGTTTTTCAACTGGAGACAATGCTCTGCTGGCATAAGCAACAATGCGGCAGTCATCATTGTTAGACTCTTTCTGGGCAAGGATCGCTGATATACCAACGGGACTAGCATCAACTGTGATGACAGTGTCCTTTTTCGTGTCAAAATAAGCCATTACTGGTACAGACGTAAGAGCATTCTTCAGCATTTGAAAAGCTTCCTGGTGTTCAGCTTTCCATTGAAAATGAGCGTTTTTCTTGGTCAGTTCTCTCAATGGAGCGCTGATGGTAGCATAATCTGGAATGTATTTACAGTTGTAATTAGCCATTCCTAAAAAGCTTCGTACTTCATGCACATTTGTGGGCACTTGTGCGTCCTGAAGATCTTGAACGTGTTTAGGATCTGGGCGTGTACCAGTAGCTGAGAAAATCTGGCCAAAGAAGGACAATGATGTTGATAAAAACTTGCACTTGGATGCATTAAGGGTGAGACCTTTATCTGATAGCCTTTGAAGACAGTCATTGAGTGCCTTGTCATGCTCCTGACGATTTACACCAAACACAATAATGTCATCGGCTATATTGCAAACACCTGGAATTCCTTCAAGAGCAGTTTGCAGCGCATTTTGAAAAATTTCTGCAGCGGCGTTGGTACCATAATTCAATCTTTTATAGTGAAACAGTCCGACATGGGTACTGAAAGTTGTAATGTATCGGCTGTCTTCGTGTAACTCCAGCTGGTGATATGCTTGAGACATGTCGAGCTTCGAGAATACTGTTGCACCAGTTAACTTAAGATTAACATCATCTACCGTAGGAATGAGATGCATCATTCTCTGAATGGCCTGATTTGGTTTCCTCATGTCTACACAAATGCGTATGTCATCATCTTTCTTAGGCACAGCAACGATTGGGCTGATCCATGGTGTAGCTTGTGTACCAGGCACTTTTTCAATAATGTCATCTTTCTCAAGGTTTTCAATAGCACGCTTCACTTTTTCACGAATGTGGAACGGTATGCGCCTCTGCGGCTCCGCAACTGAAGTAACATTCTCATCGATATTCAGTTTCACGGCAGCATCTTTCAGTTTTCCTAACCCTTTGAACACAGCCGAGTGCTTTTCAATGATTTTGTTCAGCTGTCCATCATTCGTCACGGGTGTTGAGGGCTTATTTGATGAAATCTTGTTCAAATGTAATGTCACTAATCCTAATTCTTGGGCTGTGTCTGCACTAATCAAATTTCCAGACGTATTGTTATTGACAACATAGAATGTCGCAACTGCATACCGCTTTCGCGTTTCAATCACTGCATCAAATTTTCCAATAAATTTAACTGGTTTGTCAGTGTCATAGGCAAAAGCACGAGTTTTGGTATTTTCCAGCTCAATTTCAGGTAATTTTGCAAATGTTTCTTTATCAATCACATTTATGGAAGCTCCAGTATCAACCATGGCGCTGAAAGAATGACCCAGAACTTTGACTCTTGTGTAGGGCCTACGCTTTTCCGTTGTTTTGACTGGATATAAATATTCCCCTTCTGACTCGGAATCTGAGTGGGCAAGTGGGCGAATATTCTTGTTTCCCTTGTTGTGCTTATTTGACCTTTTCTTGGGATTTTCCCCTGTTTTGGTTGCTTTTCAAAGGCAGGATCGAGCAAAATGATCGAGTTTCCCACATTTATTGCATTCCTTCCCTTTCGCAGGACAAACAGTGCCTTGGTGAGAGGCTCTTCCACAATTTCGGCATTTCTGTGTGGATTTCGCAGCAACAATCAGATTCGTTTCCTCTGCTCGTCGCTCGGATTTTTGTGACTCAATTTCCTTGGATTGAAATTGGCTAATTTCATCCCTTCTACCATCTAGCAGCATGGCTTTCAGGTCGTATTTGGGGTCACGAAGTGCTTGCTTCCGTATGCGAGAGGAAGTTCCCCCAATAATGATTTGCTCTTCTAGCTCAAACGCAAGATTATCTCCAAATTCACAAGGTACAGCCAGTGTTCTCAATCGAGTATGGTACTGATCCAACGTCTCATTAGGCTCTTGGTGGGCCTGTCGAAAACAGTAAACGTCATATCTGCGATTCTTCTGAGGCTCAAAGTACTCAGTGAGCTTTTTCTTGGCTGTATCATAATCATCGGCTGCTCCTGTTGCTTTGAGCTGTCCAAAAATCTCTCTCACTCGAGAGCCAGCCTGGTAGAGTAACAGAGCACGCTTACGAGTCTTGTCTGTGATTCCAGCAGCGACAGTAAACATTTCGAAATCGGCGAGCCATTTCTTCCACAGTGTAGCAAGACTTGCACCCACATCTCCACTGTCTGGGTTGAATTCAGGGACAGGTTGGAGTGAAATAGCATTCGACATACTTGTTTCTTAGTTTTCTACTCATCGCCAGTGTAATTTTCTGTATTTTTCTGTAACTAACGAGGTGGATGGCCAAGGCAAAGATAACGAACGTGTCTACAGCAAGCAAATCAAAGTAACGAATGAATCAACACGTGTACAAGAAGTGGTTACGCCTTAGGGGGCCTGGGACCTACTCCATTACATCATTACAGCTCTGAACAAAATTAAAGGGTGCGAGTTTCACTTTAAGGATTCTGTCAATGCAAGAGCTAGGAGTCTGAATGAAAATGCTGAAATATTCAAGAACATAGCAATTCAGATGCTTGAATCGGAAACAGTTGAGGGATATTCAGAAGCATATGAAAGATTGAAATTGTTTGTCCAAAAAGAAAAAAAAGCAGAGCTAACATGCTGGCTTGATTGGTGGCACGAGAGGAGAAACCTCATATTTAGAGCATTTACCAGCCATGCTGCCCCCCTAAGTAATCAAGCAGAAGTTGCTCACGCTAGTTGGAAAGATTGTGACCGTATGGGGATGACTCTTTTGGAAGCTGCCTTGCTAGATACAAGGGACAGTCTTCTTTTAGAGTCTGAATTTGAGCAGTTCAGGTCAGGGTCAACCGTTGGAAGGGGTCCGAGTATGGCATCTATTGAGAAAAGAAAAATGCAAGGAGAGAGAGATACTGCGGAGAGGGCAGGCCAGGAAGTGTTGGACCTTGGTGTAGCAAACGAAAAAGATGATGCCAGCAAAAAAAAGAGAATGCCAAATTATATGGGAAATGATGGATGCAAACCCCCAAAAACTGTAAGAAAGTCTTGTGACCGAAATTTACTGGATACTAGAATTTCAAAGGCACTAGACACTTCTTCGTTGATGAAAGTTCGATCGTACAGACTAGATAACGAATTGAAAAGAGCATATAAGATTACAAGCAGCCAGATCGGTCAACAGTTCTATGATGTCACAATTTGCAACACACCATCATGTACATGCCCTGATTATAAGAAGAATGGAACTCGGGTTTTCTGCAAACATATCCTGTTTGCATTGGTTTGTGTGCTAGGAGTGAAGACCAGTGATTCTATTTAAGATAAACGAGTCCTCGGTGACGATGATGTTAAGAACATATTCACAGCTGCGCCAAGAAAGGTACCGGAAAAATATCGACAAGAGCAAAACGATTCTAGATGCAAGACTTCAGACGTAAAAGCAATATTAGTGAATCATGCCGACTACAACAAAGAGCAGGAATGGAGGCTTCATGAAAAATCAACTCGAAGTGCAATGTGTCGGGGCTGCCACAAAACGGTAATAGAAAAAGGAAAAATTTGCTTGAAAGTGGAAGGAGCAATAAGCGTTCCGTTTGGGAAAGATTTTGCTGTTCTCCAAACGTTTTATTTCTGCGCTGATAAACAATGCTTGCTTCAGTTTCCTCCTTGGACAAACATAAGGCCACCCTTATCAATTCTGAGTGACGGCAACATCGACGATGCTACAAAAGAAACTATTGCAAGCAACTTAAATGTTCCAGTATTGTGATCTAAAACAGAAACAATACACTATGTAGCAGTGGGATGTAACGAATTAGCAAAACAATTCAATAGCTTGAAGGGTTACCAAATTTCGCTTTGCAGATATTCTTAAGCTTTTTTATGCATTAATTCTAATTACTTAGCTTGTGTTCTTGCTCGAGACAGAAAGCTAAAGGCACACAGCTCTGAGCTATAAAGTAAGAAAACATTTCATTGCAAGTCCACGAGATCTTTTTTTCTTGTGGTAAAACACTTTCCTCAAAAGTTAAATGAGCTATATAAAGCATTTAGGGTAAGGAGGGATCATTAGGGTCTACGGTGCAATTTGGGTCTATTTGCTTTTTGCTATTAAAATTATCATAGGTTGAAAATTCGGTAGGTAATGAAACATATACGTTGAGGAGTTGTTCAAGTTGTTTGGAAGAATCATTTGGGCTCTATCTGCCGGGATTCAATCTCCCAACATGGTTTTGCGTAAAAGAGCCAATGATATACGAATTGCTGGTCCCAGTTTCTCCTGAATGAGATTGTGTATGACTTATAGCTGTCGTGATTGATTAATGGTTTATTGATGATTCTTCTGTGCAGTTCCACATCGTATTGATTCTTTGAGCTACTGTAGTTGTCATTATATTTTTTATAGGTAAAGTTTGGCCTGTTCAAAGCTATAAAGTTTGGTTTTTTAAGTTATGTTGCCTGTCCGTTTGTTTGAAGAGATCAGAATAGGGTCCGAGTTGCATCTTTTCCACTAAAATGTTTGCATAGAAATCCACTGCGTTAGTGGGAACAATAACACAATCGAAACCATCACCGTTCACATTCTGTGAAATCAATCGTGTGGCTTTGTCATAAATGCTCTGGTTTGAGCTAATAACAATTCGTGTGGCAATCTTGTTCATTTGAAGTTTTAGAATGCTACAACATTTTGCTTCAAAGTATTGCTTATGTAAGAAGAGTTAAAATTAGGTTCTGGACAGAGAATATTAGGATGGCTACTGCAACGTTGTCTAATGCAAGCTCAGCTTGCGATCAGGATCACATTGCGCAAGAACTACCAGGCTTGTAATGATCGCAACTTCATTTTAGTATCACTTTGGTCTTCTTAATATCGTTCTCACTCTTTCTATGATAAGAAATCTAGAAACCATCTTATCTGAAGATCTAGAAGAGTCAGCCTAATCATTCATCTCAAAGGCATAATGGTGAGCCTTTAGGTTAAAAAATTGTGTCTCTAGGTTGAAAAATTTCGTTATAAATCTCATTAGTACAGGAACCAGTCAATGACATCTAACTGTCCTCAGGACAAGCCTTGCCCAAAAGTGGATTTTTGGTGGTTTGAGAATGTTTTGTCATGAAAAAGTAAGAACATTCTTCTCCGAACATTCTTCTCCGAACATCATCTCAATTTTGCATCACTTAAGAAGGAATTTTGAGCTCGTTAAATCTGTGCCATAAATTCAGCTTTTCAATTATAATACCTGCAAATCTTTTAGAATAATTTTAGCTCATAGTTTATGGTATCGATTATTCATTATAGATTATTCAATGGTTGCGTTATCACCGTTTTGTTTGTGTTTTATTCGCTAAGTTTTGTTTGTAACGGATTGAAACTTGTTTTTGTTGCTGTTTAACACTGCCATGTCATCGGAATGCCTCACTGCTTTAAATTCTGCATTGTTAAAGATTTTCAGTAACCCTCCGTACCCGTGATAACACTTTATTTTAAGAAACTGCTTTAGGGTAAGGTGCTGCAAGAAGTTCAAACGCTTCAGTTTATAGAAGTCATGCACAAAGTAGCGAGCTTTGAATGGATAATGGAAGCCGCCACGCCGTTATAAGACTCACACAAAAAGGACAACCCACGCAGAACTTGCCACTCACGCACCGAAAGATTGGACCCACGCAAAATTGATTACCCACGCAAGATTACTCACGCAAAATTATCTCCAAAAAGGACCCACGACCCACGTAAATTTACCCACGACCCACGCAAAGTTACCCACGTCCCATGACCCACGACCCACACAACTTTTCAGACCCACGCTACCCACGCAATTTAGCACACTCCACTGTAAGTGTCAAATCACAACTCAAAAGCAAATCTGGTTCGGGTTGCTATATCCGAGACAAAGGATGGAACTTTCCTTCATATCATCCAATGAAATATTTCAATCCCTATCCCCTCCCCATATGGCTACAACCCATTTTTCATTATGATCCTAGCCTGCTGAAAGCTCAGAGAATATGCAAAAAGTATTGTACTTCTGAACCCCATAAAAGTTATTAGGGACGAATGTGCTTCCACTAGGTCTTCGATTCTTTTGATTTAATTTTATAAGAATATGTCTCCTATCGGTTGAAGCTGCACGGTTGGCTCGTAAGAAAGAATGTGCCTCGTGAAATTTTAACGAATGGGTTTTTTCAACTATTAACCTGGATCTCCATTTTTAGCTCAAACTGTGGAAAGGTCTGCATTTTTGAACTAACATCATGCAAAGGTGTGTCAAAAAAATTTATAGCCATCTCATGTTATAACTTACACCAAATCATCACCACACATAGACGGGGGAAGTAGGCTAACCATCTAGCCAAGTGCCTAACTACAGTTTTTAAGGTTTGTAATGTTAGAAGAGACCATTGTGATCAATTTAAGACAATGTGCCACTTTAAAAAATTTTCGAATGTCACGTTATCGATGACGTCAGGAAAGGGCCAAATGTTCCTAAATACTGCAATAACTTTTGACAGGTGAGTTGAATTGAGATGAAATTTGCATAGTTGAAAAGAGCGTTTGAAGAGCTTTCGATTGATGTATAATTTTTTGCATTTTGATGAAATTCAAGCAAAATGTATGACGTCATCAATAACATGACGTCATGATTGACAAATTTTAAAAACCATTTTAGAAAAAAATTGTTCATTGATTCTTACTAAATCGACCATGTAGATTCTGATTCTGCAGTTAAAAAACACCAATAATTCATAGGAATGTCAATTTGGGCATGACCGCTTTCCTATATAATGTGTCAGTAGTAACACAATAGGGAAAAATACGAGACCAAAATTGACATTCTTATGAATGATAGGTATTTTTTTACTTCAGAATCGGAATCTACGTAGTTGATTTGACTAGAATCGATGAAAAAATCTCTGCTAAAATGGTTTTAAAAAAATTGTCAATTGTGACATCATGTCATCGATGACGTCATAAATTTTTCTTGAATTTCATCAAAATGCAAAAAATTATACATCAATCGAAAGCTCTTCAAACGCTCTTTTCAACTATGCAAATTTCATCTCAATTCAACTCACCTGTAAAAAGTTATTGCAGTATTTAGGAACATTTGGCCCTTCCCTGACGTCATGGATCACGTGACATTCAAAAATTCCTTAAAGTGGCACATTGTCTTAAATTAATCACAATGGTCTCTTCTAACATTACAAACCTTAAAAACTGTAGTTAGGCACTTGGTTAGATGGTTAGTCTATTTCCCCCGTCTAAATGGCCTGTCATTGGAAATTACTTTAAAATTGCATACTATCAAGCATAAAAATCATACATTTTACATCCCAAGTATTAAAGTAAATCAATGAAGTTAAAAGCAACTTGCCAGGGGACTGGGTCAGTCTAAATTTTACCTAACGTAGGGTGCACTGAGGTCAAATAGTTAAGTCTGGGGTAAAATTGGGTAAAAATTTTGGTTAAATTTGGCAAAATCTAACTTGGAGTTTTTCTATGGGTAGAAGTACTCAAACTACCCTCCTTGACACAGTGAATGTTGACTTATCTGCATCAAGTCTATTGTTTTCCAGCAATCAACGCTACTCATTTTACCCCCAGCCTACCCATTTTACCCCTAGTAGACCCTCTCATTCTCAATGAGCAGAAACATGAGGCATGTATCATTCTCTTTTCATTATGCTTAGACAGAATACACAACAATTCATCACTTTGAAGGCTTGGTCTTACCTCATGCTCATTTAAAACTTCTGTGCTGTTTTCAGTTGTAACAAATCTATCAACTGTCCATTGTCCTGGGGGGACCTCAGAGCTTTCTTCGTCAAGCATCTACGGTTGTTAAATAAAATATAATCAAATGCAAGGACAAGGCTTGATAGGTTATTTGGTACTAGTCTTGTGCACATTAACATGACAAGAATGCCCCAAGGCTCTTTATAACAACTTGAGCATTGGCAGTTGCTTATGTTTGCAGTTCTCCCACTTTACATCAGGCATGAAAAAGGACACAAAGGAATGACTACTATCCTTTCCTCAGGGTGTTTTGGATGACCCATTTTCTTCTCCAAATACTTGAAGAAACCCTTTCATGAATCATGCCCTGGGCCAGTTACCCCTCATCGATCATACGATAAGAAGTCCTGTAAGGATACGCACCGTGTTTTCATGACAGCCTCTACTAGGAACTTAATGATATTGGAAGTAGTAGGTACTTACAGTATCTTATGATAGAAAATAAAATAATAAAAGCAGTGGCAAAACTAATCCCTTACCAATTTGTGTGTCGCCACAAGATAAAGATGTGCTTGTCTGCATGTTGAAAGTACATTCTCACTATTCCAGCTCTGCCCCATGGCCAAACTGGGGGGGGGGACTAGTTCCCCATGTACGTGCTTCATGACTTGGAACCTGCAATTCAAAATTGGAAACACTTATGAAAGCATACTGTACTTGAAGTATACATACATAAATATTTGTGTATGTATTTACCTCATTTCTTGTGTTTTTTACAAGTATTTTTATATGAGACTAGTTATGTGAATTTCACTCTCAGATCCCCAAAACTGAAAAAAAACTCCAGTACTGGGAAATGTATAACTTAGGAAGAAACTAGGCCTATTTATTTTCATGAAGGAAATCCTTGGCATATTTTCCCTCTGTTTTCACTTGTTTCCTGTATCATGGTACTTGAGACCTACTGGTATGATGTATAAACATTGAAAAGGCATGAAAACATTGTTTTGTAATTTTCTCAAGGGAACAGGTAGTGAACATGAAGATTGTTATTGAACCTTTAAGAAACTCCAGAAGCTATTGATGCTGAAAATCATATAATTTTGAGAAATGTTTAGACTGCCCAAATTTGTCGTTTCTTGTAATAAACTATATGTGTGCATGACATCTGGGTATGGACCTCCATAAAATGAAAAGCAACTTTAATACTAATATGTGTGCAGAGCACAAAGGTCCAATAAAGGTTCTCATTTAAAAAATATGTACTACAGTTTGGTTTAACAACTTTTCATCAATATAGAAAATTCTTATAAATTTTAAAGAATTTGGTGTCATTTGAAATCATTAAAGAATACTGCAAAATCTATGGTTCACCTTGGTCTTGGTGTATTGAGATTTAGCAAGTCCGCAAATTCATCTCTATCAATTCCTGGAACTCCATTTCATTGAGATGTATATCGATTTTAAAAGCTGTCTTTACTTGACCATTTTGGTAAAGCTTGCTCTTCTCCAGTCCACGAGGCATGACTTTAGTGCCTACACCCAAAAGATATACCTCTTTCGTTACTTTTGGTCTTTGTCTCATAGGGGCTAGCCGTCCTCGCCCCCTTCTGGTTTGAGGGCGCTCGTATGGTTGAATCCTTCCCCCATGTTGTGTTGGTGCATAATTCCGTGACTGGCTGAAGGACTGGTACTGCTGCTCTCGTCTGCGAGTTGCCATTCTCGACCCAGAATGAGATGGCAAGAAACGAAGGTTGTTACTCGTCGGTGCGCTGGGCCCAGGTACTGATGGTTCACGCACGGCAACGGCTCATCATCCACTATGGAACAGCCGTTGCCTCTCTTGCTCCACCGTTGTGCAGTTTCTATCAGGCCTACTTCCATTAGGTTCAGTATTTTCTTGCCCACTGCCACTATGTTGCTCAAAAATGTTCATTCCTGCCGAGTCAATGATTCTCCTTAGCACCTGCCTTGGATCCATCTTTGACACCACTTTTTGCGCCAAATTGATCACAAGTCACCACCACGTGCCCAGTGTGAGAGTGAGGTCAAGCTAACATCTGTTGCTGCTGTTGTACATTGTCTCTGCAGTCAGTACATCTCTGGCGTCTGTCACCATGGTTTCATCATGAGTTTTGCACAAGTGCACGTGTTGCTATGGTTTCATCATGATATGTGAGCTTCACACAATGATAATAAGAAATGCGGAACAGAATGATAAAGAGAAATGCGGAACAGAATGATAATGATGTGATAATTTACGGAGTGAAACTGGCACCTAACAGAATGGGAATGAGGGATTACAGAGTGACAATATGAAAATACAGAATGATAAACGGGAATTAGAGAATGATATTAAGAGTTTGCAGACTGATGATAGAACTTTACAAAATGACAATAGAAATAAAAATGATAATGTAAATTCACAAAATGATAATAGAAATAACAAAATGATAATATGGAGTTCACAGAATGATAATAGTAACCACAGCAAATGAATTATTTTTTTTGGCTTTGGCACTCCATATGTGTTACTGTTACGGAATGGAACGTTTAGTCTAAACTTAGACCATCGCGTTATTCGACTTTGGTTGGCTGGAGCAGTTGTAATGAAAAATTTCATTATATTTACACATATATTTTGATCTACTCTGTGCTTAGTGAGGAGCCAGTTTATAGCTTTGAACTCCATAGCCCTAACGTGTGCACTGTTTTTTTCAATTAAGATAAAATTGGATGCATTTGTCTTGGGCTGACTGTAGTTTTTTCGACGGCCTCTTATCTGACATAAAGAAACCAAATCGCTTGATTCAAAATTCCGAGTTTCCTATATGGGGGATTAATCATATCTACATTGTTGCGAACAGTATGACAAGAAAATATTGTCACCATCCCCAGTTTTGGAGTGAGAAATCTAGAGGATCTACATACACAAATGTTCCCTCTCTCCTCCACAAGATCAGACCTGGAAACTGAAACTGAAAACCTTAAAGCTGCCATGATACGCACATTAAAGGAACAGAAAGCGATCCATGATCCAGACAAATTCCAAGCATTTTGTAAAGCCAACGGGACACTGACAATATTTAGAAATATCCTGCCGTTGATGACTGACAGACGCCACTGGGAGGAAAAAAATTGAAAAAAAAATTAAACTATCATAGTAAATATCTTGTAAGAACTCTGCTACGGAAAAAGTCAGAAATCCAATTACATGCAAAAGGGTCATGGGCTATACCTCAGGATGAACCACGTTACTCAAGAAGGTTTAGACACAGAGAGAAAGATACACAATACTGTCTGCAGTAGAACAGTATCAAATGAAATGAGACATCTTTCAAATCAAAATTAAGGAAATATTGTGGAAGCAATCAAAGAGGCACTAGAAACGAATGGTTGATTTTCGTTATTATCAATGATTATACAAGGATACATGCAAAATGTCGCCCGACCGATCAGTCGTTTGCACACGCCAATGCCACATTAGAAGATACCCGTAGAATCTTTGACCCAGTTACACAACCCTGAGGGAAAAGATTCAGAATATATTTCACATTGTCATTTTGAGCGATACCAGGATCAAACAAGGCATATTTTAACATATGTACTGGTTGGGCATTTGCCCCACTAGGCCCACTTCCTGCCCCACCACTGAGAAAAAATTGCCCCACCAGTGACTGGGCCCATTTGAAAAAGTTGGACTTTATGACTATTTAACAAGACCCCAGAAATTCACTTGACACACGAAGCAAAATCCATTGATTTGCTTGACCACTGTCTTTGTCGCTCTTTTGAGAAACTGAAGTGAGCGGCATGATCAGCGACACAGTGCAGCGCATGTGGGGCATTCATAGGTGCATTAGTGCATGAGTAAACATCATTGGAACAAGGTTGGTGAAGGTCAGTGGGTGTGTGTGCACTCTGGTAGCATCGGAAGTGAGGCTCGCTGATCGGTGTCTTTCATAATGGTGAAATGGTGACTCATTGTGCGCCTTCCATTGAAACAACCAAGCAAAAGCAAAAAAGTGGTAACGGGAAACGAATTGAAAAAAAGAAAAGGTGCCTCAAAGAATCGGCTTCAGCTAAGGGCCAATAACAGGTAATTTTCTTGTGCCTTCTGCAACTCAAAGAGTCAAAGAATCGGTACAGCCAACAACGGATAGACCTGCTGGGCCCATCATCGACAGCCAAACAGCTTCCACTACTCCAGATCTGACACAACAACTAAATATAACAAAGGGGAGGACACCATCAATCCATCCAACCTTGAAACTATGGTCGAGGCAGTGGAAGATTTCTTAGATCTTTTCATTGAAAAGCTTTAGACCCTAAAGCGACATGACTTCATCACTAAACAACAAGCTCGCTACCTAAATGATGTGAGATCTTTTGCCAGGAGAATCTCTGAAAGCTGCCTTGTACTCATCAGACTTCAATGCAACTTGGCACCGTTACAGATCAAGTTGTTTCTAGCAAGTGGCGCAATTTGGGTGTGGCTGCCGCACCTTATGATGTCACAGTGACGTCATGAAGTTGAAAATCAGTGAAAATCAGGTTTCCAAGCTAAATTTGAATTTAAAGAAGGTTTTGCATGAAAATTTTGTAATTTTTGGTTCACATTAGCCACAAATTTGATATGAAAATGTAATTTCATAAAATTAATGATTTTGGAGTGATATTTTGGCAGAAATTTGCCAATTTGAATGACATCATTGGTGCAATTGATTAGTTTTCTTTAAAAATAGACAAAAAGAAGCTGCAACATGGTAATACTCCATTACAAACGTATCATTGGAGCCTTTTCCATTGAAAAATTTTCGAACAAAGTCAAAAAATTTGCTAATTAGCCCTAAATGGCGGCCATTATGATGTCAACATGTCGTTAAATCGCAAAAGTGCTCCGGCTTCCCATTGGTTGATAAAACAATAGCATTATGCTCACTATGTTTGGAATTGAGGCCGACATATCAAAATAGAGGCAAGCATGCGCAGAGCCACAAAGCTGGACTTATTTTTTCAAGGTTGCACAATTCCATGACAGCCATTTATTTTTGGTTCAATGCGGGTTCAATGACCACAATCACTGCTAAAATTTGCCCTTTTATTTTGTCAATAATACACCTTTCATAAAAATGTACCGGGTGAGTCAGAAAACAGTTTCGGCGTTTGGAAGGCTGTGGAATACAAAATATGTGACCGATATTCAAAACTGAAATGTTCCTCCATCAGTCAACGGTCAACTTAGATGAGACAATTTTGTTTGGTAGTATCCCTCATCTTACAGACCCAGAAATTAGGAAAGTGCTGGAAAGGGGCATGTTTGGGAACAAAAATTCCACATTCCATTCTGGTCCATGATTTACCTTCTATCGAAATTGGAATTCAGCTTCTCAAACTGGCAATGTAAACGTTAATGCCACATAAATCATGGACCAGAATGGAATTTGGAATGCTTAATTCCCATACAAACCCCTTACAAGCATTTTGATTGTTGTTGGGTCTTAAAGATGTTTGATTTTACCAAACAAATTTTGTCATCTAAGTTAGCCTTTGAGTGATAGATTAAAATGTTACTTTTGAATATCGTTCACATACTTTTTATCCCACAGCCCTCCAAATGCCGAAATTTGTTTTTGAATCACCCGGTAGTTGTAGACCAAAGGCTAAAAATTTGTCAATAGAATGATTGGTTGCCGTTCCACTTGTCTGACTATCAACAAAAGCAAAAACGCTGGATTGTGTCTTTACTTCCTTGTGTGTTGAATACCATAGAAACAAAAAGAATAAGAAAGTTATTCACTGGAATCGTTTCAGTCAAACTGTGTTTATCCAAACAAACATTGTGTTTTCAAGTCTATGGTACTGATTTTATTTCCGAAAGAGAAAGAATAATGACAGCTCTTTAGCAATCGTTTGGTTGTTCATATTCAGACTGGTGGAACCACCAATTGTGTTTGTGTAAGTTACACACTGATCTGTGCCCTTTAGATTTACAAAGAGTCTCCACTCGCCTTTGATTAAAAAGCATTGTTTACAAAAAGGGTCTATAATTTGCAAAATAAAGGGCAAATGCTAGTTGCAAAGAAGAGGCCTAGAAACTTTGAAAAAATTTCAGCAAGTCCAGCTTTTTGACTCTGCGCATGCTTGCCTCACATAATGCTTTTGTTTTATCAACCAATGGGCAGCCGGAGCACTTTTGCGATTTAACGACATGTTGACGTCATTATCAAAAAATGCTGACATCATAAAATTCCAGGAATTCTGATATCAAATTAAAGCTCTTCGTCCACTAATTCATTTGGTGTACAATAGGTGGTGCACATGTGACGTCACATCCGATTCTAAATTAAATGTGTCACCATGTTGGATGACAAGTTGCTGTGGTGATTCAGTAGGGTAAGGTGGGTAATTTGGTTCTAAATTGGGCATTTTTCGAAACAAATAAAGTATCCTCACAAAGTCGTTGGAAATATTGAAGATCTTATTTCGTTTTTCCTACATTGAATCTTTTGACATTCTTGGAAATTTGTTCCCGTTCTTTAATTTGAAGTGTAAATGTTTTTTAAGAATTTTTACTTTCCTCACTTTTGAGTGCAACTTCAACCTGTCGGCGGGAAACTTGGGCGTATTCGAGAAAAACAGTATCTATTTCATCAGGACTATTGTCAATTCAATAAAATAAAATGTTAGAATGCTTTTATGGATAACTGTGATTGAATTTTCATAGTTTCGCAGCCAAAGACTTGAAAACTTGCACGGATAAATTGACAATAAATCGTACCACCAACGGCACATACTTAGGCCCATTCTTGAAGATGGAAATGTAAACAAAGTTTCTTTCAAAATGATATTTTAAAGAAGTGAATTCTTGTGTCTTGTTCTGAAACCACTAAAACATGAACAAAAAGTGTACCTAATGCTGTTTTTGATGTATCATCAATTTGCTTGCAGTATTATCTCAATTTTTGCTTTGATTCCGGTGCCCTTGCCATGGGGGGGGGGGGGGGTAACATAACATGTTGAGGATACAGGTATGTGCCGCCCATATGGGTGGGTTTTTGGGTCCAAAATTCTCTAAGCGAGGGTCCTTTTTCGGCAGATATTCCTTAAAAATGGGTGCGTTTTCAAGAATTTGGCAAAAGATTGTCAAAAATGGGTAGTTTTCCGCCAAAATTCATCATAAAAGTGGGTATGACGGCAACTGTCGGTAATTAGAAGAGGGTAGCTTTCTGAAAACCGGGCGGCAGACCCCTGTCCATCCACAAGTCATGTAACCCCTCCCCCAAGGGCCCTTGCCAATTCTTCCACGACGCGACTCATAACAAAATCCTATGAAAATCCTAGTAGACCCAAATTACCCCACCTTGCAAAATAATCGAAGTAAAATCTACGGAATCGCAAGGAAAATCCGAAAAACTTGAACATGAGCTTGATAATGATTTATTGACAAAAAGAAGTTGCAAGTTGGCATAAATTGAAAGTTTTCTACGCTGTAAGATCATGATAAAAGCTTAGGCCGGTGAAAATAACGAAACTGAAGCACTAGAAATTATCAAATAATTCTTCGACACCACTGAAAAAACTCCTGAAAGCATAGATTTCAACACCCACGGAATCATGAATTGACATTTCCAACTTACGATCGCTTTAAAAGCGAGAAAGCAAATAGACCCAAATTACCCTGTAGACCCAAATTACCCGACCTTACCCTATTCAACGCACGTGGCCTAAAAGTATCAGCAACGTTTGTTGCTTTCTCAACAATGCCAACATTGTGTGCTGTTTTCGGATGCAGAAATAATGCCAAACGGGACAAGGAAAAGGGTTTTTTCAGGATCCCGAAGATACTTGGAGAGGTTGACATGATTCTCTGCACGAGATCCCCGTGTAGCCATTTTGATTCACGCTCCCGCAGCAACTTGTCATCCAATATGGCGACGGCCGCATGAACTTGCAAAATTGGTCACGTGGTTGCACGCAACCTACACTTCGTTATATGATCGAATATTTCTGTTGAAATCATGAAAAACAATGATTTGTTTGCTACCTGCTTCCAAATTTGGGCATGTCACGCATTTGAAGACATGCTGGTACAATTGCCTATAGAATCACTCGCTGCGTTGTTGTTGGTCTGCGAACCATGCGGAACAGTGTGCTAAGATGGAGTACAATGTTCTTATTTTCTTCATTTCTTGCTCCATTGCTTCATTTTTGTTATCTTTTCAGCTGGTTCCGCGATCCTGGTACGTTTACACACATTTTGATACCAAGAAAGTTAGCGTGAGAGTCCATGTTTTACAGGACTTTTAGCTTTGTGAAAGACCAATCCAAAATTTCTCTGTTGTTTTCCTTGGATCTGTCTGCAATTTACGAGCCTGCAGCGTAGTTTCAGCTGCTTTACCTCTGCTTCGTTTGGGAGGAAACATTAAGGCCCCAGGTACACGATACCGGATTCATCACACACCGGATTGCTTTTCGCATCGGATAGCGGGGTTCAGTTACACGACGCCGATGCAATCTGGCGTCACTCCACTCCGTTTTCCCGGAGTGAAACCACTCCGCTTTGGAGGTGAGGTGAAAGTCAATCCGATTCACTCCGCTCCGCATTCCATCTCGTGTAACTGCACCAATCCGATGTGGTCCCACTCCAGTTGGGCTTCGCAGCTATCAAAGACAATGGATTTAGGCATCGCAGTGCAGGTCGACTCAGTGTCGTGTAACTGCAATCAAAAGTGAGTTCATGGCAATCTGGTGTCGTGTAAGTGCAATGAAAACTGGGCGATTTTGACGAAACCAATCCGATGCGAAAAGCAATCTGGTATCGTGTAACCCAGGCCTAAGTTCAGATGGAGGCTTATTCCTCCATTTTCCCACTACAAATTGATATGAAATTTGGCGGGAATGCTCCTGCAAAAGTACAGGACTCTCTGGTTTGCAAATATGTAGGTTTTCAAAAGCTGAAGTTTCCTCGCCACGTCACAAATATGTTGTTCATGTGCAATTTGCAACTGTTGCAATTTACTTTATGCTGTTTCATCTGTTTATCAAGCTTAATTGGTTTTTCATCTGGAGCTCCACAAAACGAATTTGAAGGTGAAAGCCAAAACAGCCAACACCACTATAATGAGAATGGCCCTTTCTTCTACGAGAACTTGAATAAGTAGGTGCTTACTTTTTTAATTTATTCTAGGAACTCGGAGACTTCATGGGTATAGGTTATTCTTTCAAAGATGGGTACGCAAATGATCATTTCCGTAGAATATTGTAGTTTAATTTTAATTTAATAGGTTTAGTTTCTTTGCTTTTATGGGGGGGGGGGGTTCCTCCACAGTCAGTCATTTCTAAATACAATATGTGATGTCCTTTTTTTCTTTTATCATAGTTTTACTGTAGTTGCTTTTCTTAGATGTGTATTTATTAACGTATCTGTAGTTGTGCATTTATAAGTGTATGTAGTGTAGAGCTGTAACATTGTATTTAGAAATGATCGATGATTCATATGAAACTGAAAATTGGGCCAGGGTTTGGTTGGCGTTTTCTTAAATTTATGAGCCATTTTGCCCACAATGTATTCACAATTTTTGTGAGGTAGGGCTGACAGATTTTTTTGCTAGTGTGGCTTTCAAATTACTTGGTAAGATTTCAAAACATGTTTTAAGACACAGGCTATACACAATCAAAACAATGTCAAAACATTTGCTGTTATTTTGCAAGTTTCAAAGACATTTTCAAGTGGTCTAGGGAAATAAAAGCTGCGAAATACAGAAGTATATATCATGGATATGTTAATTCGGGTACGGTAATTCCTTTAGATTTAAAAGATAATGAGTGTACTTAACATAAACTGTGTGTATCAGTGGCGTGGCCAGGGGAGGGTACGAGTGGACAATTGCCCTCCCACTTTTCAAAAATTGACCAAAATTGTCATTGAAAAATGCAATAAAATTGCCTAGGTATACCTTTTTGCCCCCCATCTGAAAAGCTTTAGGTTTCGCCCCGCCCCCACTATTTTTTTGGCCACGTCACTGGTGTGTATTGTTTTTCAGAACTGTGTGGTCACAAGCAACCGATTTATAGACTTCAGAAGTAAAACTATTAGCTCTCTTTTGATTTTCAATAAGAATTACAACAAAACTAAAGTGATTTTTCCAGAATTCTTCACCTGGCAATGTTTCTGTTCCCTTTTCTTATACATTGTATGCCATTTGTAAAGATGAGAGAGAAAGGCTAAAAAAGACTACCGGAAAGAAGGTTGGCTGGATGGAGATCTGCCACTCAGAAGAGAGCATCAACGTTATAAGTCTAGAATTATTTTGCAAGTATGATTTAAAGTCAGTTACCATCAGTTCTTGGATTTCAAAGTCTTTTGAATTGCAATTGTACATGATGTGCAACAAAATTGTCAACAGGAGCAGGTGCAAAGAATCTAGCTTTTATTGAAAAAAGTGGAAAGCTGGGAAATTATCTACTTGGAAATTCAAAATTTACATTAGAATCCTATAAGGGGCTGTGCAAAGTTTATTTTATAATGATGAATGATGAATTACACCCAGTCGCGTATTTTTCTACAGCATTGCAACAATCACAACGAAACTGGTCTGCTACCACGAAGGAAACCTTTGCTCTTATCGTTGCTGTTTGCCATTGGCACGTTTATTTGGCAGGCACCCATTTCACTCTGATGTCAGACCACAATCCACTGACCCATTTGCATAAACAGAAAGACCCACGCGGAAAATTTGGCCGATGGATTACCGAGCTAGAAGAGTATGATTATTCCATTCAGTGTGTCCCGGGAAAGGAGAATATTAAAGCCGGTACCCTATCCAGGCAGTCATCCCCAGAAGAAACACAACCTAATTCTTTGTTTGAAGAAAAGGTGTATCAGTTTGCAGAAACGGCAAATTTCCAAATTCAATTGAAAGAGGAGCAAATGAAAGACCCCACTATTTCACAAGTCATCCAGTGTATTCGCGACGAAAAACCTATCGAAACTGGAAGATTGAAATGTGTGCAACATCAACTTAGAATCGAAAAAGGGATGCTTACCAAGTCCGGTAGACCAGTTCTCCCACCACCATTGCGACACATGGTCATTGCAGAGCACCACAACACAGCACATTTTGGTATCGATAAGATGTATATTTTGCTCAAAACCAGATTTTTCTGGCCTAACATGTATAACTACATTCAACAATTCACCCTAGGCTGAGAAACATGCCAGCAAACAAAATGTGACACACGCCCACCGAAAGCACCACTGATCCCAATGTTTATACCAAGTGCCCCTATGCAATTTATCTCTCTTGATATAGCATGTGTTCCTAAAGACATGAATGGGTACCAGTATATCCTGTTGATTGGTGACGTTTTTTCAAAGTACATCCAAGCAGTTCCTCTTAAAGATCAGACAGCTCCCACTATCACCGAAGCCTTTGAGAGACAATGGGCTTACATTCATGGCACACCAAGTTATTTGCTAACTGATCAAGGTTTGAACGTTGACGGCGAGGTAATGTCAGAGACTTGTAACTCCATCGGGACCGAAAAGCGTCGTTCTTCTGCCTACCACAGCCAAGGCAACGGCTTTGCAGAGAGGAATATTCGTTCTGTTAAAGATGTATTACGAGCAGTTCTCTTGCATCAAAAACTCCGACAATTGAAATGGCGTTCACTTTTGCCAAGTTTGGTATTTGCCCTCAATACTAGTGAGAGCAAGGCTACAGGATGTATTCAGCATAATGTCGTCTTTGGAAGATCAGCTGTATTACCTCAAGACATTTTATTCCAAAAAGGCAACGTCGATACCTATGACCAGGTATCCCCGAAGGAATACGAGAAAGATATCACACCTCTGTTGCGCGACATATTCGACCACGTATTTTCGAAGCTAGAGATAAGCAAAGAGAAAATGCAACGCCAGTACAATGCCAAATTACGGTTTATCGATTACAGCAGAGGCCAAAAAGTCTGGTTAAAGGTTAAATATTATAAAACGGGGGAAAATCGGAAGTTGGCACCAAGAAGGACTGGGCTGTGGAAAGTAATCCAGAAACTTCCAAATGGAGTAAATTTCGAGATCGAGAATTCTAATGGTGACAAGAAAGTTGTGCATCATGACAGACTTGTCTCGGTGGTCGAGAACGGATTTAGGAACCAGCCGACCATCCAAGTGCCAGTCTCGCCAAATGAGGAAAGCAAGGATTCAGACAAAGATTTCTCAGATAGTGACAGTGACGCATCTGTATACGAACTGCAAGAAGCCAAACTCGAAAATCAAGCTGAGCTTGGAGATCAAGAGGGAGAGTTTCATCGTGAAGTATGGCCTAGGCGTCAGAGACAGGCCAGATATCTTCCAGACAGCATCCCATGGGGATCTTTAAGAATTTAACGAAATTTTTGTAGTATTTAGTATGTAGACAGTAGTCTGGTAAACGCGTTTTGTTATTTAGGAGGGGGGAAATGTAGGAGAGCTCACCCCCGTCCCTCACCCGTCTTTGAAATGGTAGGTTATTTAGCGTAGGTTTTCAGGCAGGGGCCTCATTCTGTGGCAGTACTCGTATGATCGAAACCTAAACTCCTACTTGGATAAAGTAACACCCTTACAGGAATGCATATATCATCGCGTAAATCACCTAGACAGTTCTCCATAAAGCGTTGCAACGTCCCTGGTGCATTACGTAAGCCAAATGGCATATGAATCCACTCGTACAGACCCCAGGGGGGTTATAAAAGCTGTTAGGTGTTGATCTGCGTCACTGATGTACCCTTGATGATATGCCTTCCCTTGATCGAGAACGGAGAACCAGGCATTCTCTCCTCAATTGTCTAAGGTTTCCTGGATTCTTGGAATTGGGTGGCGCGGCGGTCAGGTACAGTTTTCTGATTCAAAGCTCAATAATCAACACATAGGCGTAAACTTTGATCTTTTTTCCTAACACACACCACTGGCGAACTATACGAAGAGAAATTTTGATTTAGTAGGTCCTCTATGTAAGCCTTTACTTCAGGGTACAGAGGCCTAGGAACAGCGACATAGTTCTTTTGTACAGGGACATTGTCGGTTAAGTTTATTCCTAGCTTCAAGTCTGGTACCGATCCAATGTCACCGTCATCTTTTGAAAAAGATTCGCTTTCTTCACTTAAAAGTTTCAATGCAGATTGTTTTTGTTCTGCTGAAAGTCCGGAGAGATCAATTTGACATACATGTTCGGGTATAACTCCATCAAAGGAATCCGGATTTGTTTCCGGGGCAGTGGCCAGAAGAGAAACAGTGTTACCCTACAGACTATCATAGAGTATTTAGGCCATCCAAGGAGCACCAAAGAAAACTGACATTCATTGTAGCTGAAGACTTTCCTTTTCCAGAACAATCGATTATAGAGTAGTTAGCCATGTTTAATTTTAGCAATTGTAGGTATTTCGCCGGGTATTTTGTAATGTAATGTAACATATCTTGCGGTGTAATGATTAAGAAGCTTCTCGAAATTGCCAGATCAACATTCTCGAACATTACAATTGACACTTTGGCCATTTAGTCTCGTTTTCACGTAAATAGTTTCAATGTATGACATAATAGTTTTTTGAGAGCCTTCTCGCTTGTGGCTTAGTAATTTAGACATATCTTGTAGTAAGAATGACATTGTAGTTCTAGAAATTTCGTAGCTTTAGGTACATAAAGGACATTAAACATTTTTATTCAGCGAATGAAATAGTTATAGAGTCAGAGAGCGTAAAAAGAATTTACATTCAAGTGCAAAGCACAGAGTTAAGAGTTAAATGAGAGAACAAGTGATAGTAAGAGCCATATTTGGGCTCAGTGACGGTAGCAGAGTAAATTGCGTGATCCGTATCATCCGCATCATCCGTATATCACATGATCCGTAAATATCAACCGTATGCTCAATCACGTGATCCGTATATGTCCATATCATCCGTACCTTACACATCCGTACCTTACAACTTCAACCGGAAATACATCATCCGTATTACGGAACATAAAAGATTTAACACAATGAATGAATTATTAAAATTTAACAATGATATATGTATAAAAAAATACCACGTAGAAGGACATTATTAATAGTTCATTGTTCATTGTCTGATCCGTATCCTTCGTCTGGTTCAAAGAATTCCAATCTCTGCATTTGTCTCCTATTTCGTAATGCATTGTTAGCCCATTGTAATGCCCGTCTTTCAGCTTCCTTTTCATCATATCTTGGAATATGACCATATACCGACTGTACAGTAGGTCCGTATTCTTTAGGGGAATCTCCCTTCTTTGGGATGAATTTATAAACAATACGGCTAGCTTGTTCCTTTGTCTTTTCTCTTTGTTTTTTCTTTTGTTCTTCTAATCTTTTCTTCTCTGTAAACATCCGCATACATTACTCCCCACATAGCCAGCCATCTTTGAAATCCATCGCTAGTACGTCCGTAACTCATTGTCATTGTTTTGTGTTTGCCGTAAAATCCCTAACATACATACCGGGTGTCTCAAAAAAAGTACCCCTTTTTGACTGGAAGTAGGAACGAAACGTTAAGATATTATAACTCTCTGAGTGAACAGCTAACTTTATCAATCTTCAACTTAGATTCACATACCTTGTATTTAAAAATCATCTGCCAAACACCGGAGATACAAGCTTGCAAAGTCAAAATTTACAGTGCACCCGAAACCAGAGGTTTGGTAAAAGGGCCTAGCCCTAATTTGATATCACAGGCATGTCGCAAAAGAATTCGAACTTTGACCTTTAGCTTTTTCTTTTGAAAAGAATTATACCTTGAAATGCTTCAATTGTTGTACAGATAACTATTCCTTTGAGGAATCAATCTGTGCATTGCATTCCATCCCAAGTGTCAAAGAAAAAGAAAAGAGCACATGCACGTTCATCTTGGAATGTGGCACGACTTTATCATTCTTGAGCCTGATTCAAATTGGGTCGTTTGGGTCGTGCAGAAAGACCCAAAAGACAAGGCGCAGGGTTTTGAGTCCTTTGTCTTTTGGGCCTTTCTGCACGATCTTAACGACCCTAACGACCTAGTGTGAATCAAGGTAGAATCTTTATTGTGTTTGTTTAATCAGGGCGATGTCTACGAGTCGTTTACTCTTTTCAATGGAAAGTTAAAGTTTACAGGTGCTTTGGAAAATATGCATGATACAAATCATGGCTAGGCCCTTTCTCAAAACCTCTGGTTTCAGGGGCACTGTCAAATTTGACTTCGCAAGCTTGTATCTCCGGTGTTTGGTGGACGATTTTTAAATGCAAGGTATGTGAATCTAAGTTGAAGACTGATTAACTTAGCTGTCCACTCGGTGAGTAATAATATCTTATCGTTTTGTTCCTATTTCCACCCAAAAGGGGGTACTTTTTTTGAGACACCCGGTACTATAATCGCATCCAACCCATACAAAAGAAAATCCGTATTTGAACAATAGATCCGTATCACAGTCCGTATTACGGACCTATTACGGATATCAAATTCGCATAAATAGTCTGAAAACCATCAGTTTGCCACCCTAATTGCAGTTCAGCCGAAGGCTATGCCAAGGCTTTAAAATGGATAATTTACAACTTCCAATCTTTAATACTCAACATAATTTGTTGGAAAATCTCGCTACCGCAGCATTGGAGTCTAGAAGTGGAGCATGTGAAATAACAGGCTGTGACAGGAATGCCGAGTGCAGTATTTGTAAGAGGGATTGGGAAACATTGAGCAACGATCCCATGCAAATGAAGTGGCAGAGTATGTTGTGAAATGTTGACTGATCAACCGCTGCATATTTTATCTGCTGCACACTTCATACTTTGATCAAAGTTCAAATGGCGGAAAAAGTATAGAATTTTGCTGTGGGAAAGTTTGCTTCTTTTGTTTTTTGTAAAACTTCATACGTCATTTGTATTTTTGTCTCCAAAGTTTATTGCTTTTTAAGAGAATGAAACTAATTACTCTGAGGTATTGAAAAACTGAAAGACTACGCCTTGATCTAGAGTTTTTTGTCCAGATGCTAGATTGTTGATGGAAAGTAGAGTAGTTGTAGATCGATGATGCAGATGATGTGTGTCTAAAATGTCAACCATGTCTTCTCTTTGCTGATTCTAAAGAACCGAGCGGAAAAGGTTTGAACATTACTGGTCCACCGAGCCGGATAGATGTACACAAAGAGAAGTCGACATGGCAGAGCAGATGGACAAGAAGGTAAGAATGAGAACCGGACATCGTAAATTTTTAAGCCAGTTAATGTTAACGTACGAAAACGCGAAGAACGAGAAGCTGAAATTGAAAACGTTGCAGTCGCAACTCGAAGATAGACAAAGGAAACTTGATAAACTCGATGAAGACATTTTAGACTTAGTGGGAGAGCACGGATCGGCTGAAGAATGTATTACAGAAGTTAACGAAGCCGGACAGTTTAAAGTAAAAACGCAAGAAACTTTAGTGAAAGTCGAACAGTCGTTGCAAGAGCTGGAATTATTAGCGCATCCCTTGAATAGAGCAGACTCACAAGAAGGTTTGAGTTCGACTGCTAGTCTCCAGACGAAACGAGTGCGAGCAAGATTGCCAAAGTTGGAATTGAAAAAGTTTAGCGGCAAGCCTTACGATTGGCAGGAATTTTGGGACGCTTTCCGGAGTTCTATTGACGAAAACGAAGAATTAGCTGAAGTGGATAAATTTAAGTATCTTCGACATCTTTTGGAAGACCCTGCAAAAGGAGTTGTCGCTGGATTTTCACTCACCAAAGCTAATTATGTCGCAGCAGTGAACCTTTTGAAACAGAGATACGCCAAACCTTCGATTATTAGACAAGCGCACATTAACGAGTTGAGGAGTTTGAAGCCAGTTTGTGACGAACGAGACATTACACGATTGCAAGGCTTTTACAACAGAGCCGAGACTCATTTTCGCGGGCTAGTTTCATTAGACGTGGATGAGACAAATTATTCTCTCATTATCGTTCCTGAATTGATGGATAAATTGCCTCAAAGCTTGAGAATCAGCATGATCAGAGCATCTGACTGTCACGGCGAATGGAATTTATCGGATTTTCTGACAGCCTTGAAGAAGGAATTGGAAATATGTGAGTCGCATGCACCATTATTCAGGACAAACTTTGCACCAGGCCAAGGAGGGAAAGATCAAGTGTCGATGGCTAGGCCCAACAATAAACAATCGAACGGTCAACAGAAGACAGCAAGCGCCTTGCACAGCAATGTTAAAGAGAGAAGATGTGCATTCTGTCTGGGGAAGTATGAGGAGATCGCTTGTGGAGCAGTTAAGAACAAAGAGGAACGTAAGAATATTGTTAGAAAATTTGGACGTTGTTATGTCTGTTTAAAGAAAGGTCATCAATCTTTCGAATCACGGGGGGGGGGGTTCTCAGCTAAATTTCGGTTAGGTGTGTCCCGCCCGCAGTTTCAGAAGGGTACCGTTGGCTAGACCAATTTTTGTGAAAATGATACCCTTGGCTAGACCAATTTTTGTGAAAATGATACCCTGGGCTGGACAAATTTCTACGAAAATGGTACCCTTGGCTAGGCTTATACTAAAATGTTATACCCTTGGCTAGATTCATTTCCAAGCCATTCGAATCAGCATATATATCTAAACTGTTGGCTTGAAGTGGGAAATTTCAAAGGTTCCTTGTTTCTTTTACTAGTTGAATGTGTTGCGGCGCAGTGGTGTAATCATCTGACTTTGCAGCCGGAACAGTCAGGTGGAGTGGGTTCGACACACCGTAGGGTCCCAACGGTCCCAACACGTTATGATAAGGGGTTGCGGACTCAATTAGCGCGTAGCTACTTCTGCTTCTGCAGTCCCAGCCCTTGGCACTAAACACCACAACATCACCTTTACCTTCATCAACAAGAATGATAAGAATCAAAACACAAATGGACGAAAGTGCCTAAGTCAGAGTGTCGATATATAGATTTCAAATACAGGGTGAGAACATAACAGAAATAACGCAGTCCATAAAAGCTAACATTAACGTACTGTTTACAATACCGTGCAGTGGTATGGTAGAATGAAATAAACTAATGCTTGAAAGTCAGAATTCCTGAGAACAAAATGTTTCTTATAACCTATGAAATTTAAGCCAGTCTTCACATATTTGTTTACAGAAGCATCATGAATTCTTCCTTTTGAAAGACTCGCATTCATAGTGCAGGCATGAAAAGAGTTTCCTAGAAATTTAGGGTCTAAGTTAAAGCAACCCCAAGTAACCACAGTTTCGAGAACCTCACTGGCAAGCCTGAACTTTATGGGTAATTCTTATATTCATATGAACTGAAGTGAACTACGTAATAACACAGGATATTGTTTTTCATTGGTAAAGGCTAAATACAACTCGTCTTGCGCGGTTAGATCTTCTTAATGAGCTGTCGGTTGATTCCTCGGGTTGAACAACCGTCGTAACAGTTCCATTCCCTGCCATTTCATGTGTAACTTGACGTCGCACTTGATGTGTTCTTGTGGGATGTCGCCTTAGCTTGTTCTCGAATGCCTTTAATATTTCATCATGCTCTTCTCTTTTCATATGGTAATGATCAAATTCCGGATCATATGCTAGAGTGACTGGACATATTACACTTTTGCCATTTACTATCAATACAGCACTATCTAAGATATATCTGCAACTTTCGCGTTCGACATAAACATTTCCTGTTAAAGATAAATCTGGCACACAAGCATCAGTAAACTTTACAGGCAGGCGATAATCGATTTGGCTGCTTCTAACTCTTTTCTGCATCCTTATGATTCGGAAAATCTTTAGATTCTTGTCTTCGTCAACCACAGAATAGTCACCAAATAGAGAAATTCCTTCGTCAGAATCATCATGCAGCACAGGCTGGTTGTTATGTGGTGAGTTGTTTGAGGTCATTTGGCGCACCCTTGCTAGCCTAGAATCCAAACGAGAAGTAAATGGAAGGACAGAAAAATTACCTTTAACTGGAATACTAGCATTACAATGTTTGGTGACTGTAGCCTATTTTGATTTGCAAGCTATGCTGCGCAAGATACGTTATACAAGAAAAGGGCGACTTTAATGACAGGGATAATAGGTCCCAATTGGTGATCCAGAAAATTGTTAATAATGCAGTCAATTAAGCTTCTCGAAACTGGTTATAACTGCGTAAGTAACACTTCAACTTAGATAACAAAACTTAGTTGGTTTAATACGGTAATACATTTCCTTTAGTTATGAGCGATTTTATAAAGTTATTCAGCCTCATAATTTTTCAGAACAAGCCTAAGATCTCTGATCAAATTTGAATTTGTAGAACTATTTGAAAAACAGTTACTCACTGCTATGGAGCATATATGTTGGAAAATTTGATCCAGAAGTCTAGGCCTGTTTGGAAAGATTCCGAGATAACTTTATGAAATAAGTAAGAGCACATATAGGAAGAATGAGGAAGCTTGCTTTTATTCGCTGCTACTTACCTATCCATAGACAATTTCTCCGGACTTTCATTTAAGAGGCGAACTAGCGTAGACTTAAATTGTCGACCATAACCAGGCACATCGATTGTTGGCTGAACTTTGTCTCTGTGAAATGAAGTATATTGCATATCAATTTTTACTGAATATCGATTTGAAGTAACAACTAAAAAGCACGATAGTCTATACTTGCAGCATGTAAAGGCTACACATTTTGGATCGGGCAGAGAGCTAGATGAACAACATTAGGTCCTGGATTCAATTCTCTTTTCATGCAGATCGACTGGAGAAACAAAATTTAAATGCAAAAACAATGTTTCATTGTAGATTATACCGCCAAACGTTATGCCTACCTTTGAGTGTTATTTTCTTCAATTAGTTCATGGTGATTCAAAATGTCTTCCATTGTTTGTCTTGCTGCTGTTAAATCTTGGTCCACAGCATCAATGTCGTCTGCTCCTGGTACATCTTAAATTGCAAAATACAAATATAATATATAGGATATCCACATCTACAGGTCCTTAAGGAATTGAAAAAGGACTGAGGTAAATGGTTTTACCCTGATTATACAGAAGACTCAACAAAATTCACGTATTCATCTAATTGTTTTTATGCAAATATTGTTCAAGATATCATGATTTAGAGAAAACAGACCTGCGAATAAATCTTCATCAGATGCCATATCTTCTCCTGCTTTCTTAAGATCAGTTTCTCTTAATGGGTGATAAAACCATTCATTTTCAGGATCATTTTCATTCTTTGGATCACCATTCAAACTTGTCAAATGTGCTGGGGACATGCCAACTTCGACTGCTCTTTCTTGTGCTAGTCTGACACCTTCCTTCCAAGCATCTGTTTCCTCGCCGCTTTTAGGATACCTTTTTAAATCACAAGGATTATCAATGGTTTGAAACTGCTTTGACCAGACATTTTCTTGCTTTATGTGAGCCTTGGCCCATTTTGGGGCGTCTTTGTCGACCTGTATTGATTGCAGTCGAATCATGTTAGATACATTGCTGGACATGTCTCCAAAACTGTAAGCGTGACGATTTCCAAGCCATTGACCATTGCATGAGAAAAAATTCTCACAACAATCTGAACCCATTTGTTCTAGAAGGCACTCTTGGTCTTTGAAATTCTCCCTCATGTAGCATATCATGATGACTGCTGCATGACAGGATAACAATGTGTCATAGAAGCATTCCCTCGTGATGAAATTTTTACTTATCTTCAACTCCGGCGTCTTCTCAATGAAACTTTTCCATATGTCAAGGAAGGCACACACAAATGCAGCATTCTTGATCCTCTGGTAAAGAGTTGCAATTGGAGAAATGAAGATTTCTACAAAATGCCAGACAATCTCGAGATAAACTAGAGTACCCACGAGTGATGGATCTGGTGCTCTGTTCACGTTTCTCCCTTCTATCAAATTTTTCAGGCATTCCTGTACCTTCAAAGAACATATCTCCTGAGCCACTTTCCAGTTTTGCCTGTCTTTTCTCTGCAAGTGTGACTCTGACAGGTTATGGGCCAACCGGTCGAATGATTCAGCAACTAGCCTCAAATGATTCATGTGGACCACATGTTTACCCATGATCATAAACCTTGCATTGTGATCAAGTGGATTGATCAGCTTCTTGTGAACGTGTATGTAATCTTGGTCACCCACATTTCTAAGCACGTATGAACCGTTAGCGCCTGATTCTTTCAAAGCTGAAAAGATGAAACCTAAGTTCTTTGGCACTGGGCGAAATCGCTCACCAGTATCTGAAGACATCTGCTTTAACATGAGCTTTCTGCGCCTGCTATCGCCATCTGAGCTGTGTCCTACAACTGGACCTACGATATCCTGCAATACTTGCTTGCAATTGATTTCAACAGCTTTCCATTGCTTTTCGATGTCTGCTGCAGAAAATCGATTGCAGGTTGGTTTCAGCAGAACTGGGAGTTTCGGCAGGGATCTGTGAAGTGGGTTTATGATCAACACCCGGGCATTTGTCGCTACAACATTGGATTTGAAAGCTTTCAGTAGTCTTTCATATGAGCCACTATCGCTTCCCAATGTTATTGTATCATTATCAACGCAGTCATGCTCTTTCTGTTGCTGTGTCTTCTTTCCACAAAATCCAACCAGTGTGTCGTCTCTCTGATCGTACACAATCTCACAAGAATCTCAAAATGCAAGTAATTTAGCTAGTCGCCTCTACTTCGCCTGCTACTTTCGAAAAGGAGATACAGACAAATAATTGGCACGTAAAATCACGCATGGACAGCGTCCGACAGCATCCAAGAATCTGCAGGAAAGTAGATTTCTTCAAGAAAGAACTGTTGATACCACGCTCTTCTAAACAGTAGGCAATGCTCTTTCCACATTCCTTAATCATGCAACTAGTCCTTCCAACTACCTTCTTTGCAAATTGTTTTTTTCATTTTCAAAAATTTTGCGTTTGTTTCAATGTCCATCGAATCCTTATGCACGCTTTGCCAAGAGAAATATAGACTACCAGGAGTATCACATGTTAATAAATGGTCTCGTTTGGACTTAAAAAAATTGGTGCACATGCCAACACTGTGGAAAAGAGTGCATACAAGGTAACTGCAAACAAATGCATTAGCAAAAGTTTTAAAATACCAGTATTGTACTTTAAGACCTCTCATTCTAAATTTTAAGACCACATGTCAAGACCAGTGGCTTTGAAAATGAGAAATATTGTCTCGATATTTGGAAATCCACAAATTGTATTCAAGGTTTAAAATAGGTACTGATGGGAAAGCATAATAAGGCAGGTTGCTTGCTTGATGAAACTGCCAAACAATTCCAAGGACATTCCTCACAGACCGGGGGAACAAAGAAGAACCTTCAACGAATGTATCGCCAGCACAGTATGCTCCTGAGAAAACAGTGGTTATCACATCTGGTATTAAACAAATAGTGTTTCAGTGTTTTAGTGAAAGCGATGCTACACTGATATCACGAGGAAGCAGACACACGCATTTTTATTGATTTCCAACAAGATGGAAACGGCAGCCAGAAATGCCTCATACGAAATGTGGACGCAGATTCGGTTATAATTTGCATTTTTCTATCCTTCAAACTCCTTGATGCACACGTATGGAATTGAGCGTCGCCTTTGGCATGGGAAAGAACTTCAACCATGACAGCATCAATAAGCTCTGACACAGACTAGAGAGGACAAAATAATGCAAAGCTTTCCCCTTCTCTCATGCATTTTCAGGGTGCAAAACATAATCACACTTCGATAATGAAGGGACAAAGGAAGCGTGGCAGCCATGGAAGTCTTTCAGCCCTGTAACTAAAGCCGCCATTTAACTTAATCAATCTGAAAATCTCAAACATTCAGGCTAGTGGAGAAATTCACCTGAATTCTGTACTTACGAGAACCCGCCAGGTCAAACGTGAGTGACTTCAGACAGGATCTGTTTTCAAGAAGGTACCTTCAATGGAAAATCTTCCACCAACTCACTGATCAACGAAAATGAAAGAATGAAATGAATGAAATGTCCGGCTTTCATGACATGCTACCATCAAAACAAACTGAAAGTCATAGGCTCAGGAAAAAGAGGGGTGGGGGTACCTTGGGTGTGTTCCAAAAGATGTAATATCGTAATATTGTTAAGCAGAAAATTACTGGTTTCATATCAGGATGTGCCCTTTGTAGAGGCTGAGCAGTTCATAGAAAGTGAGATACGGCACCTAATGCAGCCAGTTTCGTATAGATATGTCCTATGCAAAGTTGATTATAGCAACGAGTAAAGCCTTTATCCTTTGATTCAATGGCAAGATGGTACTTAAGAACACTTTAATCTGTGTAGTTGTTGTTCTGAAATAAAACGGTCTTTTTCAGTTTCATCCCAGCCTCTGATTACTCTCTACGAAAATGGTCATCAAGCTGTTGTGAAACAGACAGGGACCATCGAACTTTCAGTCACGTTATATCACAGATTTCTTGAAGTGATCTACATTTTATCTTTAAAACATGGCAGACTTTTTTGGTCATAGCTACCAAAGGCAAGTAAAGCGTTCAAAGAGCCGCTATTGCAAAGGTGTAAATGTCGACTTGCAGGGCTGTTGTGTACAAGGTAATGTCGCTGTAATGCAAAATGTAAAAACATAGATTACTAAGCCAACTAGACTCTTCGCTTAGTTTTTCCCTATAGAAAATAATGCTGCGCACATTTTTGTACTTGACTACACAACTTAATTTGAGTATCTTTTAATGTTTGGAAGAGTCTTAAGTTCTAAATTTGAGACATCTAGCTTTAGAAGTGAGTGTTACGCTTGTTACGCTTCAAACTTAGCGAGTTAAGTTTTGGCCCCCGGTTTGGGAAATTTGAAATGTATTTGGTTAAAAAAGCTGAATTAGCCTCACAGACTTTTCACTTATTAGGATTAATGATTAATATAAACTCTCTAAATTGTGGAATCAAACTTTAAATACCCCCAAAAAGGTTTCGCTGAAATTTTTGTGTGACGTCACAAGGATTTTGTCGGTAATTTAAAATGATGCTGTGGACTATTTTTACTTGGTGTAACTAGACACCTCATCCTGAGCATGTTTTAATATTTGGGAGAGTACTTACGTTCTAGATTTGCGAGATCTACGTTTAGAGGTGTGTTAACGCTAGTTACGCCTCAAATTTAGCAAAACAAGTTATGTGCTGACCCCCGGTTTTGAGAAATTTCAAGTGTATTTTGTTAAAAGCTGCAAAAGATTCACAGATGGTTCATTTACAAGGATAAGTGATTAATATAAACCATCTAAATTATCGGAGTCAGACTTAAAATACCCTTCAAAATGTTTTCTGGAAATCCTCATGTGACGTCATTAGCTTTTCGTCTGTAGGTAACCCCTTGGAATCGATAGAAAGAGGCACCCCTTCTGGAAATGTTCTCTATACCCCTAGGTATCACCATGGAAAGTTTGGTGCTTTGTTCCACTCTGTCATGATCTGACCAAAAATCTGAGTTAAGCGACTGGACTACAAGGGTTCAGCTGCATGTTCTTTTTCATCAAGAAATTGATTAATGAAGGTTTGCGTTGTGGTAAGATGAGTAATGAAGGTGTTGTGGCGCTGTGGTGTAATCCTCTGACACTGCAGTCAGTCACAGTCAGTCAAAGTGGGTTTGAGTCCTGGCAGAGCCCCACCACGTGAGTGTCATGACAATGGGTTGGGAACTCGATTAGGTCTGCTCTATTTCTGCGATCCCAGCTCTTAGCGCTGAAAAACACAACTTCATCTTCATCCAAGACGCTCTTTAGGGCTGAAGCTTTCTGATTTAAGCTTAGAAATTGAGTCCGCCATAACAGAGTCCTGTGAATTGAAGTTTTTTGCCTTGATTTAATCATTGTTGCTTATAGCCTGTTTCTTTGCTTATAGCCTGTTTCTTTAGACTCATTAGCCTCATCAAGAACCAGGAAATTGACGCTGACATCTTGATCCAACTTCTTTTCATTCACTTTGGATACTGATCTTCCATTTTCAGCTAAAAGCTTTGTCAAGTTTTCCACTTGATGTTTCAGATAATTTATTTCAGTCCTAACAGCATTCATATTCTTTCCACTTGAATTGCACCCCTCACAGAGCCATGGGAAGAAACTTTCAATGGCAGTTTCATCACAGGTAGCGGGGGAAATTAGTGCATAATGGAATTAGTGCAAAATGAAAACAAATACCTCTCTTTCTTGGTTCAATTTCTGTCAAGCTCGTCTGCCATCACAACAGTAGGCCAACCGCCATTTTCTTGCATGCAACTAGTTCCAGTCTCCAAAAAATTAACACGGTCAAACAACAGCGAGAAGAAGAAAAGAACAAGGTTTGCAGGTTGCTGTAGGCCGTTGCAGCTTCCCTCGACTTATTTGCTTCGCTCTGCGGTTCATTGGCCAGTATTCCTGCGGCACTTACCCTCAAAATGTTCACCTATGACTCCTCTTTGTGGCTGATTGTTTCAAACTGAACTTGCGTCTTTGTGTTGACAACACAAAATGAAAATATCTAACCCATTGCTGCCCATTGCCGTTCTCCCTATGATCGAGGAAAATTAAGCGTCCATTCCTGCGCAGCGCCATTCTTAAACAATAGCCACGCCTCGCAGCAAAGGCACTGGTTTCATCAATTCCATCTAACCTAACAAAAAATAGATGCATCCAAATAGACCAAAATGCATGTGTCGTCCAAATTGACGCTTCCTGGGGAAAGCTACCAATAAAAACTTCTTGTAATGGATAACGTCGCCTTGGAGGAGAATGGACCACATTCTTCAACAACGCCATAAAGAAACATAACCCACACTGCATGTTTGCCTTTAAGAATAACAATATTAAACAGCAAGGCTCCAGAAAGCAGAAAAGTCCTGTTTTAAAGCTGATGCAATTTGCACTATCAGTCCTTGCCAGTGCAAGGCACGGTTGCAGATTCAAAATCAAACATCAAACCAAATGACTTTACAGTTTGTTGGTAATATTGAACACAACTCATCGATATTGAAAGCACAAAAGATAACGGGAAGTGAAAGGCAGGGCTCTCACTTTTAAGGAAATCTCCTTAAAATGAGGAATTTTAAGATCTTTTCAGGAGGCTTTTGAGGAATTGGAATTTTTGAGGAAATGTTAAGGAATTTTGAAAATTTAGAAGAATAGGATAGTTTGAATATAGAACAAGGCAATTCATGCTTGTAAACCTTTCCACAAAATACAGTCTGTATCATTTTGATTATCCATGTTATAGACTGGCTTCAATAAACCAGTTCTTTAGCAAGCGATAATCAGTTTTCGCCCAAAGATACAAAATTATGATACGCTGTCAGGCAAAAATGCTGCTAAATGAAAGATGCAACAAACTTCTCAATGCTTTGTAAACTTATTGTTAGCGAAAGGACAACTTTAATTTTATGTGTCAATACCACACCTTTTATCAAAAAAGGGTAAAATCACACTTTCTTAGAACAAAAACAATGGGATTTGCAATCTAAGGAATTTTCCTGAAATCTGAGGACATTTTCGTGACATTCTAAGGTGAGTGAGAGCCCTGGTGAAAGGCAAAAAATTCAGAAGCAGTTTATCGACAGCAGACACAATCCCTCAACCATTTATCACAATAGACTGCGTGACCTCGACGATGAATCATATGCTTTGGGTAACAGATCGGGTTGTGGCATAAGTCCAAAAGCTTTTCAACACATCTCATCAGAGGCAAATGCAGTCCGCAACGACGTAAGCATTGTGGAAGACAAGATAGGCAAATGTGATGACAAAATTCGAGAGGAAAAGAAGTGGCTACACAAGTCAGTAATGAACATTCTAAAAATTCCTGGTTACGTCCAGTCTAACGACATAACAAGCGACATGTTGAGTATCCTGTTATTTGATGAAGGAAGCATCTGGCTTTATAGACATGTGTGCTTAAAAGACACAATCTTTTTGGACGCCACCAGAACGATAGTGGAAAAAGTCAGAGGTCTCAAAAGAATTTTTGCTGTACTCTCTAACAACCAGAAACCCATTTAGAAGATCACCCCTAGTGCCACTTGCTGAAATGATTTTGTCAACTCACACAGCGGGGGCAATCAAACACATGCTAACCCTGGTGTGGGAAAAGGAGAAAACTCCATACGGCGATAATGCTATTCCACTTGCTATAAGAACTGACTTCACCATGGCAATGATTGCAGCTTGCATCACTGAATTTAACAATGGAATCATGGTCACAGGAATATCTTGATCAATGTTTTGATATTGTCTCTGGGGCGGACAAAGGTTCTCGTCAACGATTGACAATCCAATTGATTTGCGTCGCACATTTGATGAAAACTAATGCAAAGAACGTGAAGGCTCAAGCACAAAAAGGGGCATCTGTTGCAAACCAAGGGTCAATAAAACACCTTGCTATGCGCATTGTTGGCTTATTAGTGAACACTGAATGATTAGGTGACGCTCTTGTAATTATAAGATTAGCGTACATTGCGTTTATGTCACAGACAGAAACACCACAACTGCAAGATGCTCTAGCTAGGCTGTCACAAATTGTGAACAACTTCCATTTGCCAGATACGGATACTGAGAATGAAACTAATGTGGCCAAAAATACTGTTGAGGAACACAGCATTAGGGCCAGTGGAAAGATGAAAGCTTGCATCGAAAGGGAAATGCAGCTGATTGACCTCCAGGCAGAGCAATGGACTACACATAAAACAATTAATCATAACTATTTAATCAAGAACGCTATCAGTACTCAATACATGTAGCAAGACATAAATTCAGTCTATTTAGGTTGTGTCATCGCAGTTGTCTTTGAATTCATGATTGCAGCTCCATATTTAAGTTGTTCTCCTTAGCATTTGATAATCTCTTTCATTCTCTTTGGGAGTGAGCATATTGTTGATTTGCTCCAACGGCATTTCATGCATTGTCTGTATGACTCTTGCTTCAAAGTCGTTTATTGTCTCGAGCGTGATGTTTTTCTCTATCGCAACTTTTGTAAGTTTTCTTCTTACTAGGTAGAAAAAGTTATCGATTAGGTTAATACCTGGACTATGAGGAGGGATCGGAAACAACTCTGCCCCAATTTCATCCATCTCTACTCTACCGCACTGTTCTGTGACAGGTCGCTGTCCTGGAGCCAAGTGTTTGTTCTTTCCTGAGGCAAGGAACATAGTCTCAAAATTTGCACGTATAAATGAAGCGAAATAATTTCCGTCCATTTTTTCGTAAGGGGCATTTGCTACCACACCTTTGCCATACAATATCGCAGCTATAATTCGAAAACAAAATCTATACTTTTTGGAAAAACAAACAAGAAAAGTGGTAATAAGAAACTAGACATCAGAAGGGGTGACATCAAGATTAAACAACACACGTCAGTGACCTATCTGGGCTGCATTCTTGATGAAAGCCTGTCTGGTGAGTCAATGGCAACCAGGATCCTTGGTAAAATCAATGGCAGGCTAAGGTTCCTCTATAGAAAGCAAAATTTTCTTGACTTCCCTCTTCGTAGGCTACTTGCAAATGCACTGATCCAGCCCCACTTTGACTATGCATGCAGTGCTTGGTTCCCTTTGATAAATAAAAGATTAACCAGGAGAATTCAAACCGCCCAAAATAAATGTGTCAGATTTTGTTTAAACATGAATAACAGAGCACATATAGGAGTTAGGGAATTTAAAAACATAAATTGGCTCCCTACTAAAGAGAGATTTGAACAATGTACTGCTACAAGCGTTTTCAAATTTTTCAATAACTCGGCCCCATCCTATATGTCGGAGATGTTCTTACCAGTTGGCCAAAGCCGGGTTACTCGAAGATCAAAAAACAAATTAAACCAACCTTTTAGAAAAAGTAACAAGGGGCAAAACGGTCTCTCCTACCTAGGACCTAAAATTTGGAACAATCTACACTCTGACCTAAAGTCAGCTGAGAGCGTTAACAGTTTCAAACATAAAATTAAGAACAAATTCTTTAAGGACCTCCAAAATCAAGAAGACAACCCTTATGAATATTACTGAATTTCCAAAATTGCAAAAAAAAAACAAGACTCCACCATTACTTTCTACTTTGATACAAAATATACATTCTTTTTTACACTTCCCTTTCAAGAAAACTTTTCTTTTAATGGCACCTCTGGGGGGACCATTATGGAAACAAGGTCACACTGACCTTTTAATGCTATCCCTGCCATTTTAAACTGGGGGTGTTTTCATACTTAGGTTTCTATATCAGATCTTAGTTTTTTGCTTTTCTTTTTATCATTATTGTTTTTTCTACGCATGTAATTAGCTTTCTGTTTATTTTGCAGTAATTTTTATAATTAAGTTTTTAATTTTAATGGCATAATATTGCATACATACATACATACGTATTTCCCGCCGGTGCCACTTTTGCTGCCTTTAGATGTACAACCTGACATTGGGCCTTCTGATTGACGTCTCCAAATCCTACCAGTTGGAGTTTGTCCTTGACTTTTTGGATTCCTTTTGTAGGCAAAACTCACACCATCGAGGTAAAATGCAATTTTTTCAGTCCAAAGGCTGGCATCGTAATTCGATAAGACCATTTTCACAAAGTTGACCCGCGCTTGTTTATCTTCGTTTGACAACAAACTCTTTCTCCTTGCTTGGAGATACTCGTAGCTGTTTTC